>JAYMFT010190803.1:0-11856 GCA_038088735.1 Panulirus argus
GAGAGAGAGAGAGAGAGAGAGAGAGAGAGAGAGAGAGAAAGAGAGAGAGAGAGAGAGAGAGAGCAAAGCAAACCAACAATTACCTTTCAATACGATGGCAGCTGTGAGGGGAATTCTTCAAGTGCTTCTTGCTTCTGACCGAAGGGCTCCTCAGGTTATCGGGTATAATCAAAATCCACGTTAGAGATAAGCCACGCGCCAAGTTACTGGGACAGCCGACACTCAACCACACCAGAGCACCACACTCCCACTATGTTTCCCGGTGCAGAACCACACTTTTAACACACCAGTACACGACACTCTCTCCCCACAATTAGGACAGATGGCGTTGCTAACATTCTGTCAACGAAGACATTACTTTCCCCCTGGTACACACAGTACACTTTGGAGTACCTGTTTACTGGTAGTGGCTGAATCTGTAGGCTCTCGTTGGTGGCTTCAACTGGCTCGACAATAAGATGGCTTCCCCTACTTCACCATCTACTACCCCCAGAGCACACAAGACTGCCTCTCGATGTAAATCCCAGGATTCTTTTTAAAAAAAAAAGAAGGCTATTAACACTAGTTCGTTCTCATCGATTCACTGTCGACTCTGCGTTTGGCGGGAAGGAACAGCGACGCCTCCCTCAGCCCCAGCGGCAGAGCGTCCCTCCTCCCGTACGGCGCCGAGAAGCACTTCCAGAACCGTTAGTGAGCAGGTACGGCAGTAATGCTCGTTAATGAGGTGGGAGTGCCGGGAGGAGCCAATGCTGACACATCCGGCCCGTGCCGGAGCCTGGGGTCAACTAATACCAGGCAGGGGGTTGCGTCGCCACCGCCCCGACCCCCACCCAGCTCCCGGGCCCCGAGCCTTTACCCGGGGGGGGGGGGAGATGACCCGCCCCCCGCCGCCCCCCCTGCTGTGCCGCTCCCACAGACCGAGGGAGGCATGGGCTGGGGGAGGGAGGATGGGCGGTCGGGGGGGGGGGATGGGCAAGAGAGGGAAAGGGATGGAGGGGAGGGCCTGGGATGGGACGGAGGGGAAGGGAGGGAGAGAGATGGAGAGGAACCCAAGTAATAAAATGGGAGGGAGGGAGGGAGGGTGGTGAGGAACATGGCAGCAACTAGGAGTCCAACAGCCACCAGATGATGAGGGAAAGGCACTGGCGGACGAGAGGACGAGCGTGGAGACAACAGAGGGGGTGGAGGAAGAGGAACGGGACGAGGGGAGCCGGAGGAAACAGGACAGGCAGATGTGGGAGGACCGGGAGGAGAGGGATCCCGGCCACGATCGGGACGGGTGAAGAGAGGATGCAGGAAACGCCTGGGCGGGAGGACGCTGGAGGAGTGGAAGGAAACCGGAGGAGAAGCAAGAGGCTGAAGAAGCGGGAGGAGGCTAGAAAAGCAGGAGGACGCGGACGGTGGCTGGAGGAACGGGAGGAGCAAGAGGAAGACTAGCGGGAGGAAATGGGAGGAACCTGGAGGAGTTTATGGAAGAGAATCGGGAGAATAGGTTGGAGGAGCGGTTGGAGGTTGGAAGGGCTTGAGGAAGTTGGAGAGCGGGAGGAGGAGGGAGGGGCGGGAAGAGGCAGGAAGAGTGGGAGGAAGATAGAGGAGAGGAAGGAGGCTGGAGGAGCGGGAGGAGGATGGAGGAGCGAGAGGAAGCTGGAGAAGAGGGAGGAGGATGGAGGAGTGGGAGGACAGGCGGGAGGAGCGGGAGGGTGGGTTGGGGGAGCTGGAGGAGGCTGAAGAAGTGGGAGGAAGCTGGATGGGCGGGAGGATAGGCTGGGGAAGAGGATAGAAAAAAAAAAACAGGAGGAGCGGGATGACAGGCAGAAGGAGCGGGACGAAGTTTGAGGAGAGAAAGCTGGAGGAGCAGGGTGATGTTGGAGGAGCGGGAAGAGGCTAGAGGAGCGAGAGGAAGCTGGAGGAACGGGAGCAAGCTGGAGGAACGGGAGGAGGATGGAGGAGAGGGAGGGAACTGGAGGAGCGGGAGGAGGATGGAGGAGTGGGAGGAGGATGGAGAAGCGGGAGGAAGCTGGAGGAAACTGTAGGAGCAGGAGGAAGCTTGAGAAGGGGGAGGATAGGCGGGAGGAGCCGGAAGGTGAATTGGAGGAGCTGGAGGAAGCTGAAGGAGTGGGAGGAAGCTAGATGGGCGGGAGGATAGGCTGGGGGAGTGCGAGGAGGATGAAGGAAACCGAAGGAGCGGGATGACAGGCTGTAGGAGCGGGATGAAGCTAGAGGAGTGAGGGAAAGCTGGAGGAGCGGGAGGAGGCTGGAGGAGCAGAAGGATGTTGGAGGGGCGGGAAGAGGCGGGAGGAGCGAGAGGAAGCCGGAGTGGAGGAGCGGGAAGATAGTCTGAAGAAGAAGGAGGAAGCTGAAGGTGCGGGAGAACAGGCTTGAGGAGCGGGAGGAGGCTGGAGGAGCGGGAGGAAGCTGGAGGAGCGGGAGAAAGCTGAAGGAGTGGGAGGAAGCTGAATGAGCGGGAGGATAGCTGAAGGGGTGGTAGGAAAGGCTGGAGAAGCGGTGGGAAAGGCTGGAGGAGCGGGAGGATGATGGAGGAGTGGGAGAAAGGTGGAGGAGCGGGAAGAAACTGGAGGAGCAGAAGGATTAGCTGGAGGAGCGGGAGGAAGCTGGAGGAGCAAGAAGCTGGATAAGCAGGAGGAAGCTGAAGGGGCGGGAGGATAGGCTGCAGAAGGGGGAGGAAGCTGGAGGAACGGAAGGAGGCTTGAGAAGTAGGAGGAATGTGGAGGTGCGGGAGGACATATTGGAGGAGCGGGAGGAGGCTGAAGGAGAAGGAGGAAGCTTGAGGAAGCTGTAGGAGCTGGAGGAAACTAGAGGAGGTATACAGAATTTTGGGAGAGAGAGAGAGAGAGAGAGAGAGAGAGAGAGAGAGAGAGAGAGAGAGAGAGAGAGAGAGAGCGAGAGCGGCCGCCGGACACACAAAGTTATCTTCACGTAAGGAAACTTCCCTCGCCGGTGACGTCATACGTCCCGTCCTGATGAGATCTGTGATACACCCACGGTACTCCGGGCGGGGCGAGGGCGCCACTGCTGGCACACCTGCCATCACCACTGGATTGATATCCCTTCTGGCACCATGACTTTCCACCAGCACCATCCGCAGTGGTGTTCACACTGTCACCACTGCCAGCGCATTATCACCATTATCAACACACCGTCACCACTGCCAGCACACTATCAACATTATCAACACACTATCTATCACCACCGCCAACATGCTGTCACCACTGCCAGCACACTATCATCATTATCAGCACACTATCACCACCGCCAACATGCTCTCACCAATGCCAGCACACTATCACCACTGTCAACACACTATCACCACTGTCAACTCACTATCACCACCGCCAACATGCTCTCACCACTGCCAGCACACTATCACCACTGTCAACACACTATCACCACTGTCAACTCACTATTACCACTACCAATATGCTATCACCACCGTCAACACACTATCACCACTACCAACATGCTATCTCCACTGTCAACACACTATCACCACTACGAACATGCTATCACTACTGTCAAGACACTATCACCACCACCAATATGCTATCGCCATTGTCAACACGCTGTCACTACCACCAACATGCAATCGCCACTCCTCCACTTAGAAAATCGTTATTGGCACCAGTATCAACACCGTTACCACCCACCAATGGTGCTGTCAATGGGATGAAGGCACCATCCTCACCACGCACATCACCAGTGCCAACAAGCATAAAACTCCCTCCCCAAACCGTACAAAAAGGTAATTACCCACAGGTAATTACGTCATCTTGATCAGCCATATCATGTAACACGTCACAGTACTCGAGCTATCTCCTTCCACCGAGATAACGCTGCGTACAGCGTTACTGCACCTCGCCTCCTCCCACCTTTTAATAGACCAAGTTGTTACTGATAAAAACTCAGAGGTATTTCAAGGATCTCAACTTTTTTTCCGTATAATTAATGATAAACTGGAAACATCTCGGCTTCTTTATGCATAGCAAGTGATGTGAGAGAGAGAGAGAGAGAGAGAGAGAGAGAGAGAGAGAGAGAGAGAGAGAGAGAGAAAATTAATATTTATGCAAAGAAAAATCATTAATATTTCTGTTCTGCCGTGTCGTCAGCAATGTAGCTCTCCGAACGAGACTTCGAATGACATGCAGACCTTAAGATGTTGCACGATCAACGTCACACAACTAGGATTCTCCTTTCACCTCTCCGGTCTCCACCGGGGCCCCCTCTAACGTCGTGGATATAATCATCTTCCGCGCCATCTACCTCAGGATAACAAGGCAAGGAAAATGGAGGTAACAGCCTGCTTCTCTCAGTAAGACATTACAAGTCTTCTGGACACAGCAGAAGTTCCTCAGTCATGCCGGTATATGTATGATCGCCGTGTGTGACTACCTCAAAAATGAATTCCATCCAAATTGCATAGTCCAGCAGGTGGCCGAATCGGGCCCTCCCCCGCCATGCCACCAACACTGACCAGGCTGAGAAGCAAAGCGCAAATAACTCTGTGGTGTAAAGCTATGCATACACACAAACACACGCACGCATACGCACGCACACACACACACACACGCACGCACACAAAAACATGTGGTTCTTTGCATTAACTAGATCACGCGCACCACTGTCACCTCTTGCAATAAATAAATGAATGAATGAATAAATAAATAAACAATAAATGAATATATACATACATTTATTTATTATACTTGATCACTGTTTCCCAAGTCAGCGAGGTAGCGCCAGGAAACAGATGAAGAAAGACCCATCCACTCATATACACACATATATACATACATGCACATATATGAACAATACATACCAACATATACATACATACACATACACATGCATATACACATACCTGATCACTGTTTTTTGTGTTAGTGAGGTAGTGCCAAGAACAGATGAAGAAATGCCATATCCATTTACATCCATACTCTAGCTGTCATGTGTAATGCACCAAAACCAAAGCTCCCTATCCACAAACAGACCCTACAGACCTTTACTTGGTTTACCCTGGATGCTTCATGTGCCCTGGTTCCGTCCACTGACAACAAATCAACCATGGTATACCACATTGTTCCAATTCTCTCTATCCTGCACATACCTTTCACCCTCCAGCATGTTTAGGCCCCGATTGACCACAATCTTTTCACGCCATCATTCCATCTCCAATTTTGTCTCCCTGTTCTCCTCGTTCTCTCCACTTTTGATGCATTTATCTTCTTTGTCAACCATTTTTCACTCATTCTCTCCATATACCCAAACCATTTCAACACAAACTCTGCCCTCTCAATTACACTCTTTTTATTACCACACATCTCTCTTATCCTTTCATTACAAACTAGATCAAACCACCTCACACCACATAAAATTATCAAATATGTCATTTCTGACATATCAACCTTCCTTCACACAGCTTTCTCTATAGCCCATGCTTCAAATTAATATAATATTGTTGGGACAACTGTTCCTTCAAACATATTCATTTTTGCCCTCCCAGATAACATTCTCTTTTTGCCCTCCCAGATAACTTTTTTCTTTCCATACATTCTACAGTGCTCTTTGAACCTTCATCCCCTCCCCCACCCTATGAACCACTTACACTTCCATGGTTCCATTTGCTGCCACGTCCACTCCATGATATGTACAACTCTTCACTTCCTCCAATCCTTCTCCACTCAAACTCACACCCCAACATACCTGTCCTTCAACCCTGCTGAACGTAATAACTTTGCTTTTATTTACATTCATTTTCAACTTTCTCTTCCAAACATAGTCACCAACTTCTCCAATTTCTCACTTGACTCTGCCTACAGTGCTGTATCATCAGCAAATAACTACTGACTCACTTCCTAGGCTCTCTCATCCTCCAGAAACTGTATCCTTGCCACTCTCTCCAAGACTCTCACATTTACCTCCCTCACCACCCAATCCATAAACAATTTGAACAACTATGGTGACATCACACACCCATACTGCAGACCAACCTTCACTTGGGACCATTCACTTTCCTCTTTTCCTACCTTTACACCAGCCTCACACCCTCGATAAAAACTTTTCACTGCTTTTAGCAGCTTTCTTCCCACACCATAAATTCATACATTCCATATACAAATCCATCTGTGCTCTTAAGTATTTCTCACACATATACTTAAGAAAACACCTGATCCATGCATCTTCCACCACACTCCTCCCTAATCTGATGCTCCGTATATGCCTTCATTTCCTCAATCAATACCCTCCCATACAACTTACCAGGAATACTCAACAAACATATACCTCTGTAGTTTGAACACTATATGTTAACCTTTATTCCCCTTGCCATTATACACTAGCATTATGCAAGCATTCTGCCAATCCTCAGGCACCTCATCATGATCCATACGTACACTGAAAAGTCATTACTAACCCATGAACAATACAGTCACCCCCTTTCTTAATAAACTCAAGTGCAATACTATCCACTCCAGCCATCTTGCCACATTTCATCTTATGCAATGCTTTGAACACAACCTCTTTCCTAACCAAACCAATTTTCCTGACTTTCTCACTTCGCTTGCCACCCCGACCAAAATACCCTACATCTGCCACTCTTTTGTCAAATACCTTAAATAATCCTCTAAAATAGTCACTATATCTTCTCCTCATCTCATCACTATGTGTTATCGCTTCTCTTTCTGTCCCTTTCACCAATGTTACATTTTGTTGTCGTTCGCACATTATTCACCTCCATGCAAAACATCTTATTCTCCCTAAAGTTTACTGATACTCGCTCACCCCAACTATCATTTGTCCCCTTTTTCAACCCCTGCACCTTCCTCTTGACCTGCTGCTGCTTTCTCTTACACATCTCCCAATCATTTGCACTCCTCACCTGTAAGTACTGCTCACACACTTCTCTTTTCTTTTTCACTAACAACTTCACTCCTTAATGCCACCACTCAATACCCTTTCTATTCTGCCCACCTTCTACCTTTTGCATGCCATATGCATCTCTAGCACAAGCCATCACTACCTCCTTAAATGCCTCCCATTCCTCACCCACTACCCTCACTTCATTTACTCTCACCTTTTACCATTCTAAACTCAATCTCTACAGGTACTTCTTCACACAAGTCTCTTTCCCAAGCTCACTTACTCTCACCACTCTGACATTGTTTCCTCTTTTACGAAAACCTTTACCAATCTTTACCCTCCATCTCCACAAGATAGTTCTGAGACATCCCAAATATATACCAGCAATCACTTCTTTAAGAGCAATAGACAGAAGTAGTAGGAAGGAACATTTAGGCAGGAGCATTAGGCAGAAACATTAAGTAGAAGTAGTGGGTAGGAACAATAGGCAGGAGTATCAAGTAAAAGTAGTCAGTAGGAACATTAAGTAGGAGCCTCTACAAACACTGCACTAGAGTTGCCCTCTGCCAGTAGCCTGTTAACAGTGGGGCACTAAAGGCTAAAAAGTGGCATTTGAGGTCACTAGTTATGGAGACTACATGTATATTGCCACAGCAATCCCCTTGAGGGAGTTCTAGATGGAAACAGGTGTTGGAGATACAAAGAGATAGATAGATAGGGGATTTTACATTGGATGTGTAATGAGACAGTGTTTAAAAGGCTATTTTTGGAACACAACCCCTGCATACAGCAGGGCAGGATGAACTGCTGGGTTGACTGCAAACCATCTTTCATGCCCAGGATTTGAACCTGGGCAGGATTGTGCATGACTCATGGTCAGCAACATTAACCACTATACTAAAGAAATTATTCCTTTAACTTTAATTTACCAATATAAGCAAGGCTTGTGGTATCTCTCATACTGAAAGTTAATGATGTTGTAATACCATGTGATAATGGCAGCAAAAACTTACATCAAAAGGTGCACTATCCTATAACATTCCAAAATATACCTGTATATCAATTCAGACTGTCACATGAATGAAGTCAGTTTCATATGAGAAACTCACCTGAGACCACAATGGTTGGTGCTGCTGCTTACTTAGATTATGCCAGGGATCATGGCTCTCTATCTGAAATGAAAAAGGTACACTTAATACTACATGATAACAATTGCATACACTGATGAAGTCCTACAAGAAACAAAAGATATACTCAAAACTTGATCAGGTAACACTGATAGCCCAAGTATCCAAAAAGAAAAGCCTATGATTTTCTTTCCATCTAAAGGACTACTTAAGTCATATATATACAATATTTCCATTTACAGAAAAAAATCTTAAAAATGCAACCATCCTAGCCAGAGAAGACATTATCTTTAACATGTAATACAAGATACATTCTTTACAAAGCAAGTTGAATCAGGAATCATTCCAGAATAGTTGTATTTCTCTACGAGCATGATGAACACCATTGTTATTTAAGTACTTACAAAAAAAATTCACTTCCAGTAAAGTGAGACTGCATGTACCGGATTAAACCCATGGAATTTGGAACTGAGATGATGGTAGCCTTTGCTTTTGAACAAAATTGCTTTCCCCACCCTAGTAAAGCAGCATGAAAAAAAGGCCATATTCACACAAATCCACTCTCTATCCATCATGGATAATGCACTAAAACCAGAGCCTATCATCCATACTCAAACCACAAAGAATATTCCATGCTTTAGCTTGACCACCTCACATGCCCTGGTTCAATCCACTTGCAACATGCCACTCTTCCCATACACCAACTTCGATCCAATTTTTCTCTCCCATGCAAGCCTCTCACTGTCATGAATGTTCATGCTCTAGTATCTTAAATCTGGTATCCTTCTCCTTACCTCTCTCCATTTCTGACACATATATCTTCTAAGATGGTATTTTTCCAAATATTTGACCATTTTCAGCACACCCTGGTCAGTTCTCTCAATCAGACTGTGCTTGCTACCACATCTCTCTGTTACAATGTCATTCCTTACTCAATTAATCCACCTCTATACCAACATGAGCAGCTGAAATCAACACGACATATATGCTAAAGAATACTCTAATAAAAGTATTTTGCTTCAATTCTATCAACTGACATTATTTGCACATCCATAGTAACATATTACATCTAAAGGTATTTCTTCATTCTCCGTAAGTCATCTACTTGCTTTCCATCTTTGCAACACTAATCTCAATGTTTCTGATCTTATCCACATTCCACCATCCACATACCAAACACATCATCCACACACATAAGTAGCGCTTAACTAAACACCTTTGAATCCTCACCCACCTCCTTTTTCTTATGTACTTTCATCCTATGCCAATCTTCACTCAATCACTCTCGATATCTCTGCTTAGAGGTTCTTCCTGATGCTCACTCACTGTCCCAAGTCCTTTCTCACACATATCCTTTCCTCTTTTTCTAAAACTCCTAAAGTTTCACACTTGTCTCCACCAAGAAATAGTTAAACATCCCACCAGCTATCCCTCAGCACATTCAAATCAAATAACCTCTCTCTCTCACGTTTCTCAACTCATACATAATCAAACAATGCTTGTTGACCCCTAACCCCATTCATCCACATAAATTCATGTATGCAAGCAACCCCAGTCATCAATCATTTTTCTATATACAACTCAACAAACTGTTTCCCATTTTCTTTCACACCATGTAACTCATGCTCCTGAATCATACCTTCAACTGCCACATATAAACATGCATCATAAGTGCCTCAGAAACTTACTCAGCTATTCCCAAAAGCACCCTCTTCTAAACCCTTCTCACTACCAGATGCATAAACACTAAGTCATCTACCTCTTACAGTTTACTTTCATTCTCACCCACATTAATCTTGAACTCACTTCCTCGCGATCTATAACACAGTCTCACAGCTCTTCCATTAACTGAAGTGCCACTTCATATTTGCTCTTGTACCTTCACACTAACCCCAGACCTCGCCCCCTCCCCCTAAAAAAGTCTCCTTTCCTTCAATTTAGGCTTATTCAGAACCATATCACCCAAGTGAGTCTCCATTGGTTACCTCTTTTCAGACACATGACATATGTGGGTAGGTTAGGTACCCTTCTATCATCAAGGATAGAAGAAATTTGTGATTAACGATGAAGAATCAAGTAAATTACATGTTGTCAGGTCTTAATTGAGACAGAAAGTTGTGCTTGTGGACTGTGTTCTACCAATTTACAAATAAATAAGGCAGAAATGAAAGACAGGAATCTGAGCCAAAGAGGGGAGCATGAGAGCCACTGCAGTACTGACTCACTACAATGCTGATACTGCTCCTCCAAACAACGAGGTGAGAGTGCCTCCCTGGCTGGTGTCTGCCTACCAACTGCTACATACAACCAATATTATATGAAACTGCAAGTAATTCAGTGGGTAGTGATATCATTTAATGGGCTTTCACCTGAGAAAAAAATAATTCATGTTCATATAATATTCAATCCCGCCACTACTTCCCAATACCTGCAATACCAACTTAAGCTCATTTATGCAAAATGAACCACTAAATCTTCCATAGTTATCTGAACAAGGTAAAAGCATAAATAAGTCAGCCAAGTACCTCACAGTAAATGCTCTTGCTCATGCATTAGCATCCACTTGAATGAATTACAAAAGACATATTATAACCACTGGTAAATTGCCGTAAGCTAAAATGTGGTCCCTTTCCGATCTGTATCATATATGCCAAATCTATAGTTCAGCATTATGAATACTTTTGGATTCTAAGCAGATTGAAACACTGATATCGTTTATAGAGCTTTTAAATATGCTTACCTTTCCTCTGAAAAAATATTTTTCCCCAAAACCTTGACAGAATGATGTTCGGAAAGGTAGGCACTGAGGCCCATGATGTGCAAGATATGGTGTCAAGGAATTCCAGAGCTTCTTTTCAGCTTCCACAAAATTATCTTGAGTTTCGTATGTCCATCCTTGGGCGAAGATGGCTACTGACAAATTATAACTTCTTGCTACATCCATTGCCTGATGATAAAATTCATGAGCCAGTAAAAGTAATAATAAAAATTTTGATATATGCCTTCAGATTTTAAACATTCAAATATATGCAACAAAATTTCAAATATGCAAGGTTGCAATACACCTTACTAAATTCCAATACAAAATGACTGAATACATTCACAATTCCAAGCAAAGCATTGGGCATATAGAGCATCTCAAACCACTTGCACACATCCCCAACCCAAGCCTAAACTGTTACAGTGAAACAAGAACCTCCATACTTATATAAGTGCTTCTTACTTTTTTGTTCTTCACTGTCAACTGATTCATCAAAAGGGACCACATCTGAATATACACCACCTTCATATACAATGTTTCCTTTGCAACTAACTTCAAAATCATTCACTTGTCATCTCCATCTGAAATATCTACCTCCCTAATCTTAAAGTCAATAAAACATAATCCAATTGTATGTGGGGTATCAAAATATTTGCATATATCAGAAAAATTAGCAAATAGTCCTGCTTTCAAACATTTTATGGGTAAAATATAAATACTGTTTTAGATTTGCAGTTATGGAAGACTGTCTTACATCTTTTTCACAATAGGGAAGGCAAAATAATCAGAGTAATAATTATAAAATGAAAGATGAAAACAAGCATACTGATCTCTATAGATACAGTATATATATATATATATATATATCCCCTGGGGATAGGGGTGTAAGAATATTTCCCCCGTATTCCCTGCGTGTCGCAGAAGGCGACTAAAAGGGGCGGGAGCGGGGGGCTGGAGACCCTCCCCTTCTTGTATTTTCAATTTCTAAAATGGGAAACAGAAGAAGGAGCCAGGCAGAGAGTGCTCATCCTCCTCAAAGGCTCAGATTGGGGTGTCTGAATGTGTGTGGATGTAACCAAGATGAGAAGAAAGGAG
>JAYMFT010190814.1:0-11856 GCA_038088735.1 Panulirus argus
AAGGAACAGAGAAGGGGGCCAAGTGAGGATTTTCCCTCTAAGGCTCAGTCCTCTGTTCTTAACGCTACCTCACTAACATGGGAAAAGGCGAATATGTATGAAAAAAAATATATATATATACATACATATATCTATGACAAGGTTAAAAATACTGCATGAACATACCGTCAGTTTGCATGCATACTGGTAAACAAACACCTCATATAAGTAAATCCTCCAAAAGTGCCGAATCAACATCTATGTGCCATTCACTCAGCACACCATATGAATCACCTTTTACAAAAAATGTTGTCAAATCAAACAAATAGTGTAACATCCAATTTTGGGTGAATGGTGTGTGAATGTGTGGGACCAAAGGCATTCAAATGCATGCAAAATCACATCTGACTGGCCTGCTGTTACCAAGCTGCTATACATGTTGGCTGGTGATTGGAGCTCTAAAATTTTGGGCAATTGCCCTAGTTATCTTAAGATGCATTGGGACCAGATGACTACCTAAGGACAATAATTTCTAAGCAAGATGCAGGAGATATGGCAAAAAAGAAAGGGAAAGAGAAGAGAAAGAGGCTGAGAAAAGAGAAGTGATGAGTTATGTCAGACTAAAGAGCTCTCTCAAAAAGGCCTCAGAAGTTTAAATCATGTGTGGAAAACTTAGGTCTTTGAAGGATTAAGGCACAAAACTTTTGGTATGTGAAATTTGTGATCCTACTGATCTGAACTGTTCTGTGCAAATATGTGGTCAACTTGGTCTGAACTGTTCTGAGCAAATATGTGATCCACCCACTCTGAAATGTACTGTGCAAATATGTGATCCAACTGATTTGAACTATATGATGCAAGAATTGTGAATTTCACCTTTCCTTCCTTTTCCCATAATTACAATGAATCAGTGAGGCTTCACCATATAGTATATTGCTGTCCCGATCACATATTACAATGAAAAATTTATGAAAACATTAAGAACTCTGTGAAACTAACTCAGAACGCAGTCTAGATTCAAAGAAAAAATAGATTCTAAGGTTTCACTGAGGCTAAATTCTCATATTTTCAAACATGCCTGACCCACACAGTTCACATAATCCTGGATTCCATGAGCAAAAGAACATATTTGTATGGTAAAAAGGAAGAATCATGCACTAACTTGGCCCCATTTCTTGAACTTTGTTTGCTATCAATCAACTTTCTTTCCCACTAACTATGACCTGGCTCATCTCAAGAGACAGGTTTTTCACTTTCTCAAAAATTCATAAATATTTTCCCTGTCTTTTCTCCCCCTTTCTCAATTCTCTCTATATTTCAATTAGGGCCCAGCTTTGATGTGGACTTTTGTCCATGACTGGAGCTAAGAAAAAAAATGAACAAATAAATAAATAAAAAACTGCCAGTATTCACAACTTCTTCAAATGCTCCATTCATCGACAATCTGATACAGCAAAAGAACTTCACTATATCTTTTCTATGAAGTTTCTTGCCTAATTCCTTATGACTACTGGAACTATGTCATTGCATCTTTCAGAGAACTGTTCACTGTCAATATCATCAAAATGGATTACAATTAGAGAGTTGTGATGAAGTCTCCTCTTATTCTTCTCTTATCCATGGTGGGCAAATTTATAGCTTACAATCTCTTGTAATTCAGTTCTCTAATTTCTGGGACCACCTTTGATGACTTCCTCTGGACCTTCTTTATAAGCTGTTTACGTTTCTTGTTAGTGAAATGACCAAATCTGCAAACGCATATTCTAATTCAAGCCTATTATAAGCTGAAACTATCTTATTTAAACATCTCTTTATTCATGTACTTAAATCCAATTCAAATATTCATCAACTAGCAGTTTGCCTCCTTATCCTTTTCACTGCATCAGGCCACCAACATAGTATTACAAAGTTTATTATGCAATGCTAAGTTTGTGGCTTTAAATATTCACATTCTTATGTAAATTCTCATATGCTGTATGACCACATCTCACCCATAGCAACCTCACAACACAGCTGGAATAAACATCATGCATCACAGAAATCCTAGAATCATCAAAGAATGTGCAACTGCATAATCACATTGGGAAGCTAGATTTATGTATTAACAGTCATTCTCAATATTAAAAAAAAATCTTGATTTATTGTTTATATATTTGAGGATTCTTTTTTTTATTCATGTAAATAATGTTCTGTGTATGTAACTAATTAGCAAATACATAAACATTGTGTACAGAATGTAGAATGTAAAAATACATATATCATGTTACAGAAAAAGGTTTTGAAGTTTGAATAAACTTTTCTCCCCAAGGCAGCATCTGCAAGCAAAATGATACTCTGGTGGGAATCAGGGTCTGGTACATTACAAACCCTAGATAATGATAATGAAAGCTTTTCACTCATCCATTCTGGACTGACCCTGAGATCACCAAAGATCCTTGATCAGAACGAACAATGCGAACTCACCTCAAAGAACCAGTGCCTGCTACCAGCTGTGGCCTTTGTTCAGCCACCCAGCTAGACAAACTTGCTGAATCAATGGGTCATAGTGCCAACCCACAGAGGCACAAAAAGGCTCTGAGGAAAGGCTTTCCAAAAAGGAATGGATCACTGGGCAAGGGAAGAAAATTAGATAATTTGCCCACAGACAACAGCTCAAAGCGAAAGATCCTTCAAACTTCTAAATCAATATTTCTCCCCTCTATGGTCTGCCCATGTGCAAAATGAGGGCATATCCACATGTAGGAGGAGGGTTAAAGAGAATCTTTCCAAGAAACTGCAGCTACAACAACAATCTAAGTACCTCCACTGGTGAATGAAAGGAAAATCAGACACCAACTCTCTTGCATAAGGAATCCCTAGAGCCACACAGGGAATATCCATCAAGTCATATATAAAGTACTGTATAAAAAGGTAGAAGGCAAATGCCTGTTCCCTTTCTCTTGATTTCCTCCAAAGAAAGATTCTGGAAAAAAGCCATGGTAAAGACCACTTTCTTTACTTCCTTTGCTTTAACATAAGTCCATGTTGACCAAGAAGATATGTTACCTGATCCATGAATATATAATTCTTGCCGAGAGGAATCTCAATGTTCCAATATGTACAAATGAAATTTTCTTAATAAAATCTAGTGAAATCCAAAAGCTCTTGAGGGGATTCCCTTGTCAAAGGACATGATGTACTCATGATGAAATTTCCCAAGATTGAAAAATAAAGGTTTCATTCTGCCAAAAACCAGGATTTAGTGTAGTCTTAACCCATAAAAGTTTGTTATGAAAGACAAGAAGATTTTGTGTCTGGACACAGCATGTAAATCACCACCTATTCTTCCAGAGCTTAAAGCTAAAATGAAAAGTTTTTTTTATAAGACAACATTGAGGAGTACACTATCAAAAAACCATAAGACTAAAACATATCTAAAACTTGGAAAGCCCCCACTTTGATTAAATGGGGGGATAAATGGTTTCCTAAAACAGAAGAACCATATAAGTTTATACCAGACAGACTCAAAAAAATACATCCCAAAATCCACAAAAGGGCATTCTTGAAAGGCAATATTATAAAATTCAGGTGTGTAACTGCCCATGAATTGTCATGCAAAAGGCTTGAAATAGTACTAAACACATTGCTTTCCATAACTTCAAAATATGAACAATTTCCAAGAAGGGTTGAGAGCATTTCCAATGAGACAAAACTGCCTTTGAGCAGGAGGCTGAATATTATGTAAAAGTCATTTGTTAAGCAATTTCCAGATTCCTGTCTGTATAAGATGCTGAGAATTTTCAATTGTAAAAATTCCAAAACCAAGAATTTTGAGGTTAGAGTCCATCAACAAGGCCAAGGTTGTCTAAATGAACCAAAGATATCAACTGAGGCATAAGGCAAGCTTAAAGTAGTCTCTGCCACTGTGGTTGCTTGACCTACCAAGGGACTCCCAGTGCCACCAAACCCTTACAACTAGTTAGTTTTAGAATAATGGACCCACAAAATGAACTGATGGAAAGAAGATATATCAAGTTCCATAATTTCCAGTCCATGGAATGGGCATCTGTTGCCAGTGCCTTTACATCTAAAACTGGTGAAACAATACAATCAGGAGTAAAGCACTGACTACAGAGGACAAAAGGAACCAAAAATGGGCTCTATCTCAACTGAAGTCCAAAAGATCTCAAAGGGATTCAACAGAGCAAGAAAACATTCACTTTTGAAGAAACTTCCCAAAACTGGGAGATAAAGAGAGTGCAGTAAAAACTGTTTTCTGAAATGTTTGGGGAATCACCTGTTTTAGATAACATATCTTTTGGTTACTCAAGTTACTTTTAAAATATTAGATAATGAAGTTGTAATATCCTAAAATATTTTGCCTATACATAAATATTTGACACAGAGGAACTATCAATATACATAAGCAAATATGTAAACAACAGTGAACGCCTTCATAAGTACCACCTTGGGCTAGGCCTTAGCCAGTTCTTTGCATAACTATTTTCAAAGCTTAAAATATTTGTCTACCACCTTGGACTCGCCGTTAGCCAGCGTCTTGCACACTCCTTTTTTCAGGGCTAAAAATATTCCTCTGGCACTTCGTGTGAGATATAGACTGCTTCGCCGAGCTGTCAGGTAATTACTGATATTGCTTGAAAAGGGCCAACATCCATAATAGTAATCCAGGGTGCACAAAATACACAAGTATGCAAGACTAGCACACAACACCATGCCATAAAGCACAAGGGAGATGGTAAACAATCACCAGAAACAAAAAACACCAAGTATGAGCACACTGCTCACTGCAGTGGGTGTGTATGTAATTTAAAATATATCAATATATATTCTATAACTTTTCAGTTTTTCAGATAAAGGGTTGGTTGTCAACCAAAACTCAGAAACATAAGTTGTTCTGAACATTTTGTGGTCTTGAATATCAGAGGGTTTACTGTATATCTAAATTTAATGGTTTCATTTTGCCAAAAACTAGGGTTTCATTTAGTCTTATCTAATGAAATCCCATTATGAAAAACAAGATTCTGTGTCTTGACTGCATATAAATCACTACCTCTTCTTCCAGAGTTAAAGGTTTACTAGGAAAGAGACTTTTTATAAGATAACTCTGAGGAGTATATTGTCAGAAAAGCTAAAAGACCGTAACATATCTAAGAAAGGCTCCACTTTGGTTACAAGGAAGGTTATTTCCTCAAAAGGAAGAAAAGGGGAAATTCATTCCTGCACAAATCTGACAATTTATCCTAAACTCCACAGAAAAAGGGTTCTTGAAAGGCACTTTTATAAGGTGCAGTTGTGTAACCAGCCATAAATTGCAATGGCACAGGCTAAAAAAAATCAAACATATGGTTTCCATAACTCTGAAGCATTTATATCTTCCAAGGAGGGCTGAGAGGATTTCCAGAAAGATAAAACTGCCTTTTAGCTGAAAGTCGAATATCATGTAAAAGTCATCTGTTAAGCAATCTCTAAGTTTCTGCCCACAGAAAGTGTACATAATTTTCAAAAGAAAATTCCCAAGTCTAGGATTCTGAGGTTGGGGTCCTACCACAATGCTGAGGTGACATAAAAGAACTACAGGAATCAACAACAGAAGAAGTCTCTGGCACCAGGGATGCCTGACTCATCTAAGTGCTCCTAATGCCCCTAATTCCTCAAAACTAGTTACTTTTGGATGACATAAACCCAAAAGATGAACTAGAAACAGTTCCTCTGTTTAAACAAGGGATTGATTCGTCCTTGTATGGAGCACTGCTCTCACATTTGGGGTAGTTCTAACTCTGTATCCTTACATGACAAAGTTGAGCCAAAAGTGGTCCGAATTATAAACTGTCCCAGGCTAATTTCCAAACTTGACTCCCTTGCCCTATGCTGCAGTTTTGGTTCACTCTCCCTCTTTTAAAGGTATAACTTTGGTTTTTGCTCCCAAGAGCTGGCTGCTTGTGTGCCTGCACCACTAGCTAGACAACACAATATTCAGCAAGCTGCTGCATCACATGATTATTGTGTGGCCTTCAGCAATTCAAGGGTGGTCCCTTTTGATACCCACTTCTTTCCCTATATGTCGGAGCTTTGGAATTCTAAACCTTCTCATATCTTTCCCAATAACTATGACCTGGCATATTTCAAAAGACAGGTATTTTGCTCTCTTAAAAATTCATAAATACCTTCCCTTGTCTTTTCTTTCTCCATTTCATAATTCTCTCTATATTTCAGTTAAGGCCCGGCCTTGATGTGAACTTTCATCCATGACTGGAGCCTTCAACATGAAGAAATGATAAAATCAGGTTCCAGAGATTCCAGTTCCTGAAAAGGGCATCTGTTGCCACGGCCCTTACATCAAAAATTACAGAAATATCTATTGAGAATAAAGCATCTGCTCTAGAGACACCTGAAGTGCTATTACTACGGAAATGATCCACACAAAAAGCCACGTTCTTTAAGGACATCTGTTGTTAAGGAGCTTGTTCTCAGAGAGCAACTGCCCTAAACATTACATACTCCTCTTACATAAAAGGTTGGAAAATCAAGATATTTGAAAAAGCCAGACATAAACCTTTTCTGGTTAACTGTAACAGACCCTGCTAAGATCTATTAAAGCCTCTGTTCATCTGACACTGATTGTAGGTATGGTATTGTCCATCAGGAATAAAATCTAGCATCTGAAATACACGGCTTTGTGGGTGACAAGAAACAGAGGACTCCTTTCAATTGATACACTGACCTTTTAACACAAGAATTAATGCTACAACACCCTTTGAAGAAGGAAAACCCTAACTTTGATTTGATGCATCTTTCCAAGCCTTTAGAAAGATTGCAATGGGACTTCAAGGCATGGTCTTTTTGGAGATTCTTTAAGTCAAGCCACCAAACAAAAGTCCAGAATCTCCCAAAGAAGGGATCTTAGGTGTTCTATTTGCTGCATAAAAAGGTGTTTAACCCAAAACGAAACCTTTCGTCCTCCAGCCTTATCATAATCCTGCACAAATCTGTGAAAATGAACTCTTCTACAAAACGCTCAAAATGACTTTGTGACACAAAGGTTAGAACTGTAAGGCAGTTACAACATTTGAGTTAATCTGAGTTTTTTCCTCAGGGTGACAGAGAGAGCATGTCTGAGAATTTCATTTTATTCCCAACCATGTAAAACTTGGCTGGAAACTTGAAAGCATTTATCATAGTTGATGAATGCTGAACGCTTTTCGAAATGTCTCTCTGACTGATATCCCTGTTTTTGGTACTTATCTCTTGAAGGTGTCATTCCAAGCAAGTCATCAAGATAAGCCAATCATAACTTCTGAGCGGAAAGCTTTGGCGTCAGCTGAAATGTTATGGAAAAAAAATAATGGCTATACAAATGTCCCAATCCTGAATGCCAAAAACATTCTTCATTCTAGGGTGTATTGAAATGTGCTAATAGGTTTCCTTTCTATCTAGGTTGACTAGCCTACAACTGTAACAACTGGAGAATCTTCGTAATGAGGCCATTTTGAACTTCTAATCTATAATACTGGTGTATAAAAGAGATAAATCTATAACATCTTTTATTTACTGTCAAATGTGTAGGCCTACAAACACGAATACAGTGCACTGAACGAGCACTTTCATGGAACATATATATATGCCTAGGGTGCCTAGAAATCTTGTAGCGCACCCACATTTTCTAGCTTTCAGGTGAGAATTTAGGCTTTATCCTCATGAAAGGGTAAGAGCCAACCATTTTGAAGCACAGGTGGAGGAAATGTAGTAACCAGAAAAGAAATTCCTAATATATAAGAGAAAGTATCATTGAACTTTAGGGAGAATAAAAAGATGTTTTGAAAGGTCATAACTATGGAGTGAAAGACAAGAAAACAAATGGGAACATCAGTAGTGATGGAGTGTTTGATGATAGAGTGGCAGACGTAGGGTGTTTTGGTCGGGGTGGTGTTTGAAGTAAGAGAGTCTGGGAGATGGGTTCAGTAAAGAGAGGAAGGTGAAGCAAGTCTTGCAAAAGATGAAATCCAGCAAAGCAGCTGTAGTGAATGGTTTTGCAGTTGAATTCATTAAGAAAGGAAGTGACTGTTTTGCTGGTTTATTGGTAAGGATATCCAATGTATGTATGGATCATGGTGAAGTGCTTGAGGATTGGCGGAATGCATGTATAGAGCCACTGTACAGAGGCTAAGGGGATAAAGATGAGTGTTCAAACTACAGAGGCATAAGTCTGTTGAGTACACCTGGAAAACTGTATGGGAGAGTACTGACTGAGAGGGATAAAGCATGTACAGAGCATCAGATTGGGGAGGAGCACTTTGGTTTCTGAAGTGGTACAGGATGTGTGGATCAGGTGTTTACATTGAAGAATGTATGTGAGAAATACTTAGAAAAGCAGATGGATTTATACATGGTATCTATGGATCTGGAGAAGGCATATGATGGGGTTGACAGAGATGCTTTGTAGAAGGTCTTAATAATATATGGAGTGGGAGGTAAGCTGCTAGAAGCAGTGAGAAGTTTTTATCAAGGGTGTAAGGCATGTGTACAAGTAGGAAGAGTGAAGTGTGACTGATTCCCTGTGAAGGTCGGCCTGCGGCAGGGATGTGTGATGTCTGTTTATGGATGTGGTGGTTTGGGAGGTAAATGCAAGCAGTTTGGAGAGATGGGCGAGTATGCAGTCTCTTGGGGATGAGAGGGCCTGGGAGGTGAGTCAGTTGTTGTTCACCGATGATACAACAATGGTGGCTGATTTGAGTGAGAAACTGAAGGAGTTGGCGCCTGAGCCTGGAAAAGTGTGTGAAAGGAGAAAGTTGAGAGAATGTGAAAAAGAACAAAATTATTATGTTCAGCAGGGTTGAGGGACAAGTTAGTTGGGATGTAAGTTTGAACTGATAAAAATTGGAGGATGTGAAGTGTTTTACATATCTGGGAGTGGACTTGGCAGCATATAGAACCAAGGAAGTGGGAGTGAACCATAGGGTAGGGGAAAGGGCGAAGGTTCTGTTACACGTGGAAAGAGAGAACCTTATCTCAGCCAGCAAAAATGGATATGTTTGAAGGAATTGTAGTTCCAACAGTATTATAAGGTTGCAAGGCATGGGCTATAGCTAGGGATGTGTGAAGAAGGGTGGATGTGTTGGAAATGAAATGTTTGAGGACAATATGTGTTGTGAGGTGGTTTGATTGAGTAAGTAATGAAAGGGTAAGAGATATGTGTGGTAATAAAAATAGTGTGGTTGAGAGAGCAGAAGAAGGGGTATTGAAATGGTTTGGACATATGAAGAGAATGAATGAGGAAAGGCTGACAAAGAGGATATATGTGTCAGAAGAAGAGGGAGAAAGGAGACGCAGGAGACCAAACTGGAGGTGGAAGGATGAAGTGAAAAATATTTTCAACGATCAGGGCCTAAACATACTAGAGGGTGAAAGGTATGCACAGAACAGAGTAAACTGGATTGATGTGGCATACTGGGGTCAATGTGCTGTCAGTGGACTGAACCAGGGCATGTGGATAGGGAGCTGTGGTTTTCATGCATTACACATGACAGCTAGAAAATGAGTGTGAGCAGATTTGGCATTTTTTGTCTGTTTTTTGGTGCTACCTCACTGATGTAGGGAGTGGCGATACTGTTTCCTGTGGAGCGAGGTAGCACCAGGAATGGATGAAGGCAAGCAAGTATGAATGTGTACGTGTGTATATATGTATATGTACGAGGTGATATCAAAAAGTTCCAAAACTAGGCTTATGTGCAAGTAAGTACTCACTTGATTCAGAGTTGGGCACCATCCCCTTCAAAATTGTCCCCTTTGGCAGCCATACAGCACTCCCAGCACCACTGCCAATGCTGGAAGGCTTTCTGGAAGTCTTGTTCTCGAAGCATGTCAAGCACCTTCTGCGATTTGTGCTGGATTTCCTCCATGGCGTCAAAACGGCGACCCTTCAGCAGAAGCTTTATCTTCGAGAAGAGGAAGAAGTTGAAGGTGCCAAATCTGGAGAGTAAGGTAGGTGTGCCGAGAAATTCACGAGCTACGAGAGCTTGATGAGAGGATGCATTGTCGTCATGAAGCATCCAATAGCTCTCGCGCCACATTTCTGGCCATTTCTAACGAATGTCCTCCCTCAGGCATCTCAAAACATTGTGGCAGAACTGTAGGTTTACAGTCTGACCATTGGGGACGAATTCACAGTGAACAACCCCATGAATGTCGAAGAAAACGATGAGCATGCTCTTGGTCGCACTGCGGACCTGCCTGGCCTTCTTCAGTCATGGAGATTTTGGGCTCTTCCACTGCGAAGACTGTTGTTTGGTCTCCGGATCATAACCGTAGACCCAAGTCTCATCCCCAGTGATGACCCTTGACATGAAGGTTGGGTCATTTCAGGGCACATTGATGGAAATCTTGACAGACCTTGGCACGGTGCTCCTTCTGACTGGGGGTCAGAAGCCTGGGCATGAACTTTTTCCCCCTTTCTCAATTCTCACTATATTTCAATTAGGGCCTGGCCTTGATGTGGGCTTTTGTCCATGACTGGGAAAAAAAAAAAAAAAAAAAAAAAAATCAAATCAGACGTTAGGATTGCCAGCACTGTTCCATATGACACATCAATTATGACAGCAATGTCCTTAATGGATCTCCGACAATCCTCAAGCACAAGTCACTGAATTATTTCCACATTAGCGGGGGTTGAGCTCGTGGAAGGTTGCCCAGACCTCTTGTCGTCATCCAGTGAGGTTCTGCCACTTTTGAATCATGCATGCCATTTGAAAACATCGCAAGACTCATTCCTTCATTGCCATACACATGACGAATCATGTTAAAGGTCTCAACTGCAGATTTACCGAGTTTGACTCTGAATTTGATGTTCACTCTCTGCTCTAGTTTGCTGTCCTTGATGAAACTGCAAATGTACACGTCCATGTGCATGTGGTCAAAAAACTCACATAGAACAGCACATGATGTACACAGAATAGCTCCCCTTGGCAGACTGATTGATGACAGTTATGCTTAACCGTCACAGCATGCACATTGTTGTACTGCAATCAGTTGGCATGCTATGGAACTAGTCTCAGAACTTTTTCATACCACCTCGTATGTGTATGTATGTATATATGTATATGTTGATATGTATATGTATGTATATGCATGTATGAATGTGTATATGAATGTATGTATGTACATGCATGTATGTGTGTGTATATATATGTGCATGTGCATATATGTATATGTGTGTGTATATGGGTGGATGGATCTTCGTCTGTTTCCTGGCACTACCTCGCTGACGCGGGAAACGGCAATCAAGTATAAATAAAGGAAATATATATATATTTTCTATATTATTTATTATACTCGATCGCTGTCTCCCGCGTTAGCGAGGTAGCGCCAGGACACAGATGAAGAAAGACCCATCCCCCCCACATATACACATATATATACATACTTGCACATATATGCACAGTACATATATATATACATACCAACATATACATATATACATACATACACATACACAGGCATTTACACATGTACATATTCACACTTGCTCGCCCCCATCCACTCCTGATGCCACCCTGTCCCACAGGAAATAAAATCGCCACCCCCATGCCGGCAAGGTAGCGCCAGGAGACAGATGAAATAGCCACATTCGCTCACAATCAGTCTCTAGCTGTCATGTATAATGCACTGAAACCACAGCTCCCTTTCCACATCCACGCCCCACAGACCTTTCCGTGGCTCACCTAAGACGCTTCACATGCCCTGGTTCAGTCCATTGACAGTACGTCGACCCTGGTATACCACATCGTTCCATTTCACTCTATTTTGGGCACGCCTTTCACCCTCCTGCATGTTCAGGCCCCAACTGCTCAAAATCCCTTTCACTCCATCCTTCCACCTCCAATT
>JAYMFT010190825.1:0-11855 GCA_038088735.1 Panulirus argus
TAGGGATAGGGTCTGGGGCTGCCACGTATAGGTCATTTACTGGCCTTTTGCAGACTCCATCATTCTTATGTTCTTATGCTCTCCTGTCTGATAGATCTGCCTCTTTTTCTATTCACTACACCAACATTCATGGTTTCTCTTGTAACCTCACTTCTGTTAAACACCATCTGTCTGGTACGTCTCCTAACAGCTTACTTCTTTCTGAGACCCAATTGTCTGATGATGATATCGCTAGCCCCTTTTTCACATCCAGCTATAATCTCCACTCACGATTACGGTTCAGAGGGGAAGTTTGTGCTTATTCCAACATCATCACATCTGTTGTACGCCTGTAGGACCTTAAATCTCTAAACTTTGATGTTATCTGGCTCAAGGTCTGTCTCCTAGCTACCACACTTTTCTTTTGTTTAGCCTACTGCTCTCCGAATTCTACCAGTTCTATATCTTTCTCCGACTATCTACACTCATACCATCAGACTGTTGCATCCTCTCATCTGCTAGCCCAGATCTTCTACTTAGGGGATTTCAACATTCACCATAGGGAAGGGTTGAATTCCTCCCATACGGATGGTGGGGGATTGAAGCCGTCACGTTCTCCATTCTTAATGATCTTGAGCAAATCATATCCTACCCAACCCATATAACTGATCGCTGTAACCACTCTCCAAATAGTTTGGATCTGCTTTTCACCTCTAATCCTTTGGTCTGTGCCTACACAATTTCGCCCCCAATTGGTTCATAAGACCACATTCTCATAAATGAAACTATTGTAACGGCACCTCCCCCTCCAGCAGCCCCTTCTGAAAGTAAATATTTCTTCATACCCTAATCCTACGCCCCTTCCCGTGATTTCTTTTCGAACTCTCCGAAAAGCACTTCTCTCTCTAAACAATGACAAGGCTTATGGTTTTGATGGTACTCATCCGCGTGTACTGAAAGAGTATGCCTATGAAATTGCACCTGTGCTTGTTCGTCTGTTATACTTCTATTTAGAAACGAAAACTTTGCCTTCTTCTTGGAAGAATGTATTGGTACATCCCATCCCTAAGAACGATGGCCGTTCTAATCCCTCCAACTATTGTCCTGTTGCTTCGATATCTACTATTTCCAAAGTCTTTCAGTCCCTCCTCAGCTCCCATATCCTCAGACAACTTGAATACTCACAGTCTTCTCTCTGATCACCAGCATGGCTTCAGTAAGGCAAGATTCACTGATGATATTCTTTCCTACGTTACTAATGTCTGACCATCATTCCTGAAGGATCTGGGGGAATCCTCTGTAATTGCCCTCGACATATCCAAAGCTGTTGACAGGGTTTGGCATAGGGATCTCATGTCTAAGGTTCCTTCTTTTGACTCCCCCCCCCCTTACTTTGCTGCCTCATATCTAGCTTCCTCTCTGGCTGACCTATCTCTGTGAATGTTGATGAATCAGCATCTACCCCTTTCTCCATCAAAGCGGTGTACCTCAAGGCACTGTCCTGTTCCTACACTTTTTCTCAATTCTATCAACAATTTCCTTTCTTCCACTATTAATCAAAGGCACTCACATGCTGACGACCCAGCACTGCATTCCTTCACATCCTTCAGTTCTACTCCTTTTCTCATTCGATCTACAGTTCGTCTTAAAACAACTTTCCCAATAAAATCAGACTTGGGTGGGATATCTCAGTGGAGCAGACGAAATCTGGTGAAGTTTAATGTCTCCAAACCTAGTTTCTACCCATCTCTCTATCGAAAATGTCTTACAACTTTTCTCTCGCCTTTGACGGTTCTGTGATTCCACTTCTTGACTCAGTGAATATACTTGGTATTACTGTTACGTCCACTCTTTCTTGGAAACCCCACATTACGGAAATAGCTAAGTCTGTCTCTAAGAAACTGGGAGTTCTGTCTAGGTGTCGAAATTTCTTTCTTCTTCCAAACATTTGCACCGTTTATACAAAGGACTGATCCGTCCGTGCATGGAGTAATGCTCTCACATCTGGGGCGGCTCTAGTCCTCCATATTTACTTTACAGTTGAGTCCAAAGCGGTTCGACTCACAAACTCTCCCAAGTCAACTTTAAAACTTGATTCTTTTTCCCTACGCCGCAATTTTGCCTCGATTTCCTTCTTCTAAAGATATTGCTTTGGTTTCTGCTCCCGAGGGCTGGTTGTTTGTGTGCCCCCACCAATAGCAAGACCACGCAATACTCGGCAAACTGCTGTGTTACTTGATTACTCTGTGGCCTTTGGCAACCCAAGGGTAGGCCGTTTTGATAACTGTTTCTTTCTGCACTCCTCGAAGCTTTAGAATTCTCTACCATCTCATGTCCTTAATAACTATGACCTGGCACATTTTAAAAGACAGTTTTTTTTTTTTTCACCTACTCCATAATTAGTAAATGCTTTCCCTTGTATCTTCTTTCTCCCCTGTCATAAACCTCCTATACCTCAATTAAGGCCCGGCCTTGACGCGGACCTTTGTTCGTGACTGGAGCCTCTAACGTAAAAAAAAAAAGAGAGATAAGTTAAAAGAAGACATCGTCAACGTAGCCAGGCTTCTCTACGCTCTTTATACCAGTCCCCAACAACCAAACGAAAGAGCTTTATCCTATCCGTCACCTTCATAACTGGCTCCAACAGTCTGGCTCACTCTCATCACAACACAAAGCTGGTGATTTGCAGCTACCTGGTGCTCAGATGTATGATGTTGTTTACGGTGCTCCTGGCCAACGACTGAGGCTTCTGAAGCTAGGTATCAACAGTTCCTTGTATCGGGTGGTGTGGGCCTATGAGAGCCGGTTCCTTACTGCTGATATATTCCGAAAGCGATCACATTCCCCGTCCCTGGCGCCCCTCAACGGCAGACATGGAGGGGAGGGGGGGGGGATGTCTCCTCCTACAAGAATCGCCAGTATAGATTTTTCGTAAAAGAGGATATAAGGCACTGTATGAGGAAGATATACTTGTTTTCTTACATGACACACTTTTCTTTCCTTAGAGAGATACAGAATACTTGCAAGTATTTACGACGAGACTTGAGAGTTTGACAAATAGACAGAGAGACAGAAAATGAGAGAGGACTGGGAGAAAGAAAATCATCACAATAGATCGAATACACCGGTAAATGTACACACAACACCAAAAAGTAATAATAAAACTCAAAAATTACTCACATTAAAAACTGTATAGGTAACAAATCTTTCTACAGAAGTGTCATCCAAAAATCATACAATCAAAATACAGTCAACAATACTGCAGTTGCTTCTGTAACATGCTGGCTGACCGCAGGCTGAAGGTCACTTACAAACACCAAATTATTCATTTCTGTAACATTCTGATGGAGGAACGTTCTGAGCCAGGAGTTGTCTAAGAGAATATGGAAGGCATAGCGAACTAGTCTCCAACACACTTCACCATCAAGCCACCAACACACTCCAACAACCAGCCACCAAGACACCCCGCCAATCAGTCACCAACAAATTCCACTAACCAACTATCAACACACTCCACTATCCAGCCACTAACACACACTACCAACTAGCCTTCAACACCCTCTACCAACCAGCCACAAACACACATAACATAAGAAGTGAGGACACTGCAAGAGGCTTATTGGCCCATGCTAGGCAGGTCTTGAGTCTGTTCACCATACAACCAACCAGCTGATCTCTCTAAACATATCCAACCTTCGTTTAAAGCTACCTAATGACCTAGCTTCCACTACTGTACCTGGCAACTTATTCCATAAATCTACTACCCTATTCCCGAACCAAAATTTTCCCACATTCGACCTGAATTTATTTTTTTCTTATCTAAATACATTATTTCTTGTTCTCTCTGATGGCGCCATTCTTAGAACTTTATTCATGTTACCTTTATTAATGTCCTTAACCCATTTAAAAACTTCAATCATATCCACTTTAGCCCTCCTCCTCTTAAGTGAGTGTAAATTCAGCCTTTTAACACGCCAGTAACCAGCTTCCAACGCACCCTACTAGTCAGTCACTAACACACCACACCAACCAGTCACCAACACATACCACCAACTAGCCACCAACACACCCTACCAACCAGCTGCCAACACGCTCCACCAACCTGATACCATCAAAATCCCATCATCAATCTACTACAACCACAGCCCTAACCTCAACAAAATACCACCACAGCCCTAACATCAATTAAAGACCACCACAGGCCCAGCATCAACAGACCACTAATAGAGGCGATATCAAAGGCTACCACGGAGTAAAAATCAACATCGATTACATCAGCAACTTGACCACAATATAATGTTTATACAAACACATCACACCGATTATGACCATTAAACGACTGATTTGCCATCATTTTCTTGGACTAAGTAGTACATTAGTCATATTTGATAGAAGTCTATGTAATCCTAACATACTGCACTCATTAATTAGCTGTTGACTATATAATCAACGACAACAGTACATTTCAACAAAAGGTCTCCCTCTAAACACGAACAAGTCAACGCATATAATAAAAACAGTTTTTAGTTATAATGATGGTTACCATGTTACAGGCAAAGTCTTCAAATTCGTTACAACTATCGTGATTAATACGAACATCACACCAAATCCGCTACCAATCATAGCAACATGTAAACACGTGAGCACTCAAAACACCACGAGGAACCACAAAAACACGTGGCCTACGAGTACTCCAAAGCACTAAAATCAACAACGACCACAGAGACAGCAACATCCCGACACTTACGAGCAATGTCCATTTTAGCACCAGCATACGCTACCACCGCTCCACAACGATATCAAGGACCATCGGCAGAACCAATTTGTGATCCTTGGACGGGATACTCACCTGTATCTTGGGCCACATGCGCGCAAACATACACCTGGCACCAACACCCTA
Organism: Panulirus argus; assembly: GCA_038088735.1. NCBI lineage: Eukaryota > Metazoa > Arthropoda > Malacostraca > Decapoda > Palinuridae > Panulirus > Panulirus argus. The sequence goes on from JAYMFT010190825.1 coordinate 4,880, forward strand.
AGCGTGCTATGCACAAGGCACGTAGGATTATGAAGGAGGTAAGAGCAGGGCTGGTGGAGGGTGTAAGGTGTGGAGGAGTGTCAGGGAGAGGAGCGAGAGGTGTAGCGTGAAGGTGGATGAACATGGGGCAGTGAACCCACCTTGCCCAGGAAGCGGCCCTTCATGTAGGTGGCGCGCGTCGTGTGGTCCACGATGAACTTGGGTACGTCGTAGTCGTCGTTGTTATTATTGTTGTTGCCTTTGTTTCCCACCATGTTGTTGTTGTTGTTATTATTGTTGTGAATGGGGGCCGGAGTGTGTACTGGCGTATCGCGCAAACCTGCCACCCCCGAGTCCATGGAAGTGTTGGTTGGGGGTTCCTTAGGACTAAGGTTTGTTGTGGTTGGTATGGCTGCCGGTTGGATCCAAGGGTCGTGGTGTCCTGCTGACCACCCGCTATGACCCACCTTGCTTACTTTGCTAGTCTTCATCATCCCACTACCTAGCCCGCCGCAGGACAACACCACTTCCCCAGCATTCATAGCTCAGGTAAACCTTAAGAATAGTCATATAAATATAAACAGCCAGTCACTATAACACCATAGTCCGAGTCAAACAAGAGTTCCAAATCATACACCCACTTAGCAATCGTAACAAAATTTAAAGAGTCCCCTGCAGAGAGCAGGTCAGACACACAGGGAGGGACCGACGATACACCCTCCACTCACACCTTCCAACACACAACTAAGGTTGCCCGACCTTCCAGCTTGTGGCCACGCTATGTTGCCGGGAAAAATTGTCGCGCACCACCAACCTCAACTTATTTACTATTCCCCACCCTTATTACTTACGTATAATGATAATGGAAGTTCTGGGAATCCATACAATACCAAAGCGATTATAGGAACTACCTACAATTGTACAGAATTCTTAGAAGTCTTGTCGGTACCTCATAAAATAACAACAGTATTTCCTTGTTGGTATGTTTCTGTGACGTCACAAAGCAGTAGTCTATCAGCTGCTGGGTAGTTTACCGTAAACTTGTGAAGTCATGCCAGGATAAGAGAGCAAAGAAAAGACGTAGGCGATGAAAGAGCCCTTCTCCATAAAGGTCACTATCCTGAGTGAATTAAACTTAGCCTGTAATCTATAACCACGTTCTGTTACGTCGCCCAAACCTGCCTGGAAGCATCCTGAGATGCCACGACGAACAATTTAAAGAAATAACCGCAGGAAATTTTACAGCCCGTATGCACTGTTTAAAACACCGGTGTATCATATGTTGTTCAGTATGTAGGGATTACTGAAAAGCTGGTGTGGTACTAACAATGAAATAACTAAAGAAAAAGTTAGTACAGCGACGAGCAGCCTGTTAGGTTACCGTTATGACGAATGTAATTAACGTAAAGACCAAGTCAGACAAGGAACTGTTTTGCTTAAAGACTCGCACTTCCAAAGGTTAAATAAATGAAGCGGATGACTTTCGTTACTGAGAACGAAGATAATACATGCTAATAAAAATATTCTTTATGTTATTCGATGACAGAGGACTGTAGAGTTAGGATTCGCCGGGTCTTTGCTTGGCAGGGGCCTTTCTTATACGAAGGCTAGCTGTCAGAATCATTAGGATATCCATTTATCTCTGGTGTGTCGTAGATGGCGACTGAAGGGCGAAGTAGAGGGTGGGCTGGAAATCCTTCCCTCTTGCGTCTGCACTATCTTAGAAGCGGGAACGGGCGGAGTGAGTGAGTATACTGCCTCGTAATTTTTCCTGAAGTCACCTCGCTGAGACTGGAAAATGCGACATGATAAAAGGAGATTCTACACGAATATTTTCAACATTTTCATAAGAAATAAGTCGTTCTGCTGTCGTTAAAATGTTCAGAACTGACAATGATGAAATTTCTTTTCACCAAATCACTTTCGATATTTTCTCACTCCGTTTACCTCCCAGACCCAAACACCCTACATCTGTCAACCTATCAAGACCCACTCCATCTCTTCACCTCAACCCTCAACACTGGAGACTCCAGTCTCGAACAAATGTCTAGATAGGGATTATGGCTTCACTGAAATATGAAAAAGGCTAAAGATAGGGGGAAAAAGGAGAAAAAAAAAATCTTGTGAATTTGAAGAAAGTGGAAAATCTGCATCTAAAAATAAAAGAGGTGAGAGAAGTTGTTATAGACAATATGAGGGGATACGAAGTTCCACAGCTTCGCTGTACAGGGAAAGAAATACATGACAGCGCCCACCAAACCCCTGAGTTGCCAACAGCCACAGATAAATCATGCGATGCAGTTGCTCGCCGAACATTTCGTGGCCTGTCATGACGAGGGACATAAACAACCAGCTATCGGGAGCAAAAAAACAAAGTAACATCTATAGAAAAGGGAAAGCGTGGTCAGACTAGGAGAGTTTTTACGTCAGATTACTCTGGATTCGATTTCTTCTAGCAAGTAGAACTGGAACCTCCCTAGATGGATGAGCAATACCCTAACAAAGGATGGAACAGTCCTTAGTATAATCGAGGCAACTGTTCAGAATTAAAGAATTTCTGACATCCGAACAGGAATTCTAGTTACTTACTGGTTGCATTAACTATCTATTTGATGTGCTGTTTCCAAGATTAAAATATGGGTTACAGTTAAACCAGTTACCGGGTGTTACTGGACTCCGCTTGCACGGGATCACGCCGCCAGTGAAAAGTCACCTTTAGCGAGGCAGTACCACTGAGATTACAATCTTATCATAGAATTTCACTCTGTCACTAACTGCTACAGGATGCAGTACAGCCTTGAGGGTGCAGGAGCCTCTGGAAAGAGTTCTTGGGTATCCCCAGGAGTGTGTCTTAGAAAGGGGTCATGAAGTAAGCATAAATGAATAAATAAAAGTATCAAGTACGTTAACTGTGTCGAGTGATAGATCCATCCCAAAGAGATGGGGAAAGTTGTGAGGGGTTGTGGAAAGACATGGGCAGGAACTGGGTTTTTAGATTCATTAAACTCAACCAAGTTCCGTCCGTCCCTACGCAGAACTTCTAAGTAATAGAATTTTTAGAGGAAGTTGAGAGGAGACGAGACGTAGGTGAAGCAGGAGAGAATGGTTCAAGTTCGGAAGGAATGCAGGCAGTGTTGAACCATCAGCGTCTAAGCACGTCTGGTTATTTGGTTCAACAAAGCGTGAAGGTCGACTCACACGTTATTATCATCATTATTATCAGTATCACATAACCCCCAGCTGCAAGGCTGCTCTACTTCCAGTAGCAGGGAAACGATGGACTCCTTCGAGATGACAATTTCCCCAACAATGATGATGCACCTTCATCGAACTGCTGGATGATGGTTGGAGAGAGTGAGAGTTGGGAGGAACAGTGTTGAACTCCTGTCGACAAGTTGTATAAGAGGGACCGAGGTTGATCTTACGTGTCCGTTTTTTTTTTTTCATGTTTTCCTGTGGCCCCTGTTGTCTCTTGGACATGGAGGGAGAGGCATAAGGTGTGTTTGTGTACAATAAAAAAAAGAAACTGTGCAAGTATTCTTGAGTTCAGGCGCAGGGAATCCAAATGTCTTGAGTCGACGTCGAATACAGAGACACTCATGACGTGTGTGTGTGTGTGTGTGTCACTGACCCTTGGATACAGTGACCCTATCAGGTCAACAACATCTCCACCAACAGACTACACAAAGAGGTCATGAAGGGGTCAAAGCGGGCCTATTAGAATAAACTAGAGCTCCCACTTGAGGTTAACTGCAGTGGAGGATGGTAAATATTTTGACCTGACAATTGGCACATTGTGCTATAAAGGGAAAACACATGCTGGAGTGGTGCCCAGACCCATCTCACAAGTTCAATTAGATTTCCTGTTCTCAATTTTCTTAGTCTTATCAAAACCAAATTACTGGATTATTTCTGCTATCTTTTTCCCTATCCCTATCATTTTCTCGTTCCCTTTTACACTGTTTCTTACGTTATCTTGTTCAATATATCTTTTTTTTCGTTAAAGGACAGACCTCAAGAAGCACTTCTGTCCTTATCTGAAACCTTAATAGTAATAATAATAATAATAATAATAATAATAATAATAATAATAATAATAATAACAAAAATATAAAAATAATATTAATGATAAAATAATTATATTGACAATAACAATAATAACAACAACAATAATAATAATAATAATAATAATAATAATAATAATAATAATAATTATTATTATTATTATTATTATTATAATAATGATAATAATAATGATATGTAAATAAGAACTCGAATCAGCTCGGCTCCCGTTGTAATATGAGGCCCACGTCAAATGCCAGGTCTGACTGGCTCTCACATTCAGCTATGTGGTATCACGAAAGACTTCCGACTCATTTTTCCCGTGCAGGATAAAAGAGAGAGAGGAAAATGCAGTGTGTCGTGCGCGAGCGGCCGTATTTTATATATACAGTCCACGGGTCGGCGTTCTTTCCTGAACAAATGCTACAGAATTATTCTCTTCGTGAATGGATTTAGGTAAGGCTTTTGGGTAAGGAATTCGAAAGATTTTAAGTCTGAAAACCTCACTGTAAAGAGTATCATATACGACCTCGTAATGGGATAATTTGTGTTGCAGCGATGTTGAAAGACCTGGGACTAGCATCACCATCACATCTGTTAAATGGTAAGGCTGGAACAGAGTCTTCAAAGTAACTAATGCGTAATGTTCAAAGACTACGTCAACCTCCTGGGGTCTGGACTCTGAAAGTTATAGTTCAGCTTGACTGTAAATTCCGTGGATTACCTTTTGCTGAGAGGAATTAAACTTGGTGAAGATCTCGAGGGAATTATATTGTGTTCCGCCATGATCGTATGCCGTTTCTTCCCCTCCTCACCCAGTCAACAGAAGGCTATTTCCTCCAGACCACACTCCGTTAACAGAGGGTCATTACCTTCTCTCCTCATCCCGTTAACAGAAGACCAATTCTTTCCCTCCACACACCTCTAGCAAAAAGTAGTTTCTTTCCTTCCACACCCTGTTAACAGAAGGTCATATCCTCCCCTTCTTATCCCGTTAACAGATCGTCATTTCTTCCCTTCCTCATCCAGTTGACAGAACGACGTTAACAAAACATCATTTCTTCCCCTCCATACCCAGACAACAGAGAATCAGGGCGACTGGTTTGGAAATAGATCAGTATAATAATCATATCTATCGATGTAACTCAAGCAACAACCTGCTTCCCAAACACGTACCATATCTAATTCAGTGGACACTACTGGAACGATCGTGCGTCCCTTGGACAGCAAAGCAAATTCCATGAGACAGATATAATAGATTTCTGAGAAGAGTTTTCCCCCGAAAGTATATGTTTTCAATGAAATACCTCAATATGTTTGAGCCCCTAGGGTGGGGTACACATCCCGACAATTTAAATGCTTTGTCTCACCACTTCCTAGATGTACCGGTAGTGTATGAGACGATTACATCATAGAACGGTACACTGGCGAGGTACTCCAGGCTTTTAAACATCCTGGTATGTACCGTAGACACTATATTTTTTTTTCCACTCTTGTTAAAATGATAAGAAGCAGTTTGACGTTCCACTCGATGCATTATATTCTGACCACCTTGTGATGAGCTGTTTCACTAGTCACTAACTGTAATTGCAAAATCTTCATTCCAACCACATAGGTTGATCGAAGGGATACTCAAGCCTAATAAAACAAAGCCTAGTGGGCAGTAGACTTTATGAACGATCCTCAAGTCTTTTCAACAACCAACTGACTATATCAGATAACTACGTCTATAGCAATACCTGAGAACGAAGCCTAATGACCATATCGAGTAACCAAGCATAATAGCCAAGCCCATAGTAGCCAAGCCCCAAAAGCTAGCCTTTCAGCTAAACCACATAACCAAACCTTATAGTTAAAGAATAATAATCAAAATTTATAACTAAATCTAATGACTAATCCAAGCCCATAACTAAACATACTGACTTATCCACAACAAGATTATTGATATTCTTTTCTCTAACCTGATTTTATGACCTGACAAGCGATGGCGTGTTGAGGATGGTGTGCATAACTGTGTCAGGGACGTAGGGAAAACCCAGTTGTTTTATGGACGGTGTCTGAAGGCAGTGTACACGTTTAGCTACAGGCTGCTGGCTCCCGTGTGGACCTGTGGAGTCAGAGTGACCTCGGAGAGGCCATGGAGACCCACTACTGGAACAGCCCAGGGAGGTCACGGAAGCAGCCACGCTGCTGGAACAGCCCAGGGAGGACATGGAGACCCATCCACTCCTGGAACAGCCCAGGGAGGACATGGAGACCAATCCGTTCCTGGAACAACCTAGGAAGGACATGGAGACCCACCCACTCCTGGAAATAGCCTAGGAAGGACATGAAGACCCACTCCCGGAATAGTGCATGGAGAACATGACAACATATCTCTTGAGGAGCAAGGAGGAAAGAGAATATCGATCTACGAGTACTACAATGAGAGAGAGAGAGAGAGAGAGAGAGAGAGAGAGTCATTTGCATCCTGATTTCCACTCGTTAATGTTCCCTGTGTTCTATATTCATAGTACCTCTAGAATTCGTTGCTCTTATCAAATATCAACACAAATGTGATGAATATGATCGAGGCTGCGCTGCTGCATAACCTAGTGACCATCGTAACAAACATCCGTCCCACGGAACATGGACGCCACCAGACAAACCTTCCAAATAATTTCTACAAGTGATATACAACACAGATGATGCACCGACTAATGTATTCTTTCATATCATCGTAAGGCTGCACTACTTCTAGTAGCAGGGAAATGTAGACTCCCTCGAAGTGAGAAGTTCTTTGAGAACTCCCAGGGATACAGCCTCACGAAAGGTGACTTTACACTCGCGGTATAACCTCGAGTAGGCGGAGTCGGGTGACATAAACACACACACACACACACACATATATATATATATATATATATATATATATATATATATATATATATATATA
>JAYMFT010190836.1:0-11855 GCA_038088735.1 Panulirus argus
GAGAGAGAGAGAGAGAGAGAGAGAGAAAGAGAGAGAGAGAGAGAGAGAGAGAGAAAGAGAGAGAGAGAGAGAGAGACTTGACATACCAAAGATTTGCCCACCAGCAAACGATCTGCAACTCGCACACAGTTTGCTAGAAATTATGATGCAATGGAGAAGAACCGTCTCTTCCTCTCACGGACGCGACAAGACATAAATAATGCAACGTAACACTGAGGAGATTAAAAAAAAATAAAATTACAACAACCCGACAATATATGAAATGTCCTACACCAGAGTGACATGCGAGTGAAGAGCGGCAGGCGAACTAAATCAAATCTGCTGGAGGCAATGTAAAAGAGGATCATCACAGGTCGAAGGGACTTTGCTGGCGCAAAAAGGCTCGAGGAGGCCAGAGGCTGGTTGCAGTGGGAGGGACATCCTCTCACCACAGTTAACGATGACGTACTCCATCCTCACCCGCAGGTATACCAGCTGAGTATTACCCCATGAGAGAGAATAGAGAGAGAAAGAATAAAGAGAGAGAGAGAAAGAGAGAGAGAGAGAGAGAGAGAGAGAGAGAAATATCATATTGAACGCTTTCGGCCCGCTGGTCACCCGAGCGACGGCTGTCTCATAGATACATATATGCATTATACGCCCAAGCAATGCCTTGCTCTTGGGGTGGTGGGGGAATGAGTTAACAACATCAATCACATCTTTTATCGATCCCTGGCCATGACATAAGTAACACGCCATCAATCACGCCGGGATGGGAGGGCTTTAATCTTCCGTGAAGATCACTTCAAGCTTGCTCTGTGTGTGTGTGTGTGTGTGTGTGTGTGTGTGTGTGTGTTTCTAGTCAACTAAGAGGCATATAATGACGTAAACCTCGTCTGGGGTTTACAGTTTTGATGAGCTCTACACGATTCAGGCGTTGGGTTCATCATTCTACGGGTGATCTGCTCTCTCGTTATGACTGTGGCCGATGCGTACGCGTCCCGAAGTCGAGCTTTCGGTGACCGAACAACATAAAACGCCATCTCCACGCGTATTATCCCGTGGCAACTCTGGGTCGCAGGCTGGTATTCTTCGAGTGCACGGTAGGTACTACATACAGGAGGCTACTGCTGCACTCAAAGCGACCGAGTTCGTAAAGTGGTGTTATTCCTGTCAACGGAGTTCACGTTCTCATGTCGAGCGTATCATTTTCGGGTCAACGATCACGGTGTGGGAGAGAGAGAGAGAGAGAGAGAGAGAGAGAGAGAGAGAGAGAGAGACTGACTGACGACGAGACTGCCAAAAGTGCAGGGCGAGCACGTTGCGCTCGCCCTGCCACTTCCTTGATAAAATAATGTCGTTCCTTTCTCTCTCTCTCTCTCTCTCTCTCTTTCCCGCCACGTGTGTTCGTTCCATCGTTGTCATTCCTGGGTTTATCTGGGACTGGCTTAAACCACGTATCGAGTTTACTTTTCAAAGTTCCTGTGGCTGGTTTATGTACGTTTGTTATCTCTCATGTTATCACACACTAAATAACAGTGTTTTTTTTTCAGGATTCTCTTAATATATCTTTGTTTGAAATCTTTCGTGTGTGTGTGTGTGTGTTTCGAGGTATCAACTGCAGACGAAAGAGTTCTGTATCTTCATTAACCAAATGCTTTTTTCTTTTTTTGATCCAGTAACGCAGTAACATTTCCCGCTACCGGCGTGAGGAACTATCTATCTCAGAGCCTTAAAGTTACCTTCACTCAGCCCTTCCGTAATGTGTTGGTTCGTGTGTCTAACTTTGAATCAGGCTTTGGGCCCGCCAGAGTTCGAGTACTGGACACGACATGGCTATGACCGGAGGCATACAATTTACCGTACCATCTCAGCTACTATGGAAAACATAATACCTAAGTCCTTTGGGAGTTTCCATCTTCTGTAGAGACAGAAGCTTACCGTCTCTTATTAATCTTTCCTCATATGGCCTGCTTCCTAGTCCTGGTAATCCTCTTGCTCCCATTTTCTGTTCTCTTTCTTAAACACTTCTTGGCTCTTTTGATAAATTCAAAGACTAGCTAGACTTGTACCGCATGCTCAAGACGTGGTCTTTTCCCTATACAAGTTGTAAAAGTGTCAAGGATTTTGTGATCTGATTTGCTTTTGTGGGACCTGTAGAACACTAGAACCTCATGGTTAATCGGAGCTTTTATAGCATGGGAAAAGCTATACAAGAATTCAAAAATATTTACAAAAGATTTTATATTTCTGGATTCCCTTAAAATATTCATAACTCGATTAACGCCGACTTTGTCTGAAATTTCACTTAAAATTTTTGTCACTTCTTCCCTTGTTATAACACAATTCATTTTTAAGGAATTATCTCCACAAGGATGGCAAAGACTAGGCTTTTCCACTAGGCTTTCCGAGCGGTAGGGTAATTTTGTTCGACAGATTTTCAGCTCGTTACTGACATTAACTCTTAAGATCCTCATCGTCTTGAATATCTGCAAGAGCTCTTCCAAAAATCCAAAATTTTTTCATCCCTTTTTTATCGCCAAAATACATCACTTTCTATTTCTCTACACTAATAATATCTCTCAAGACCGGGTTGATTTTATGTATGGGCGATTTTTCAATATCTCTACGATTTTTCTCAATAATCAAGCAGTTTTTTTATTTTTTTTTTTTTACTGTTAGCAAATTTAGAAAAACAGTCAAACCAAACTTACGATTAATCATATCCATTAAACAAGAAATGGACTGAGGAATGACCCTTGAGAAATATGGATGTTTTCCCATTCAAAACCACACCGTTTTTTTCCCGTTGGTTAGCCAGCCAGTCTCTCATACAACTGAACCAAGAGATTTTATTTAAATCCAGAGTGTTATATGTTTACGCTCACCTACGGCCTCTAATTCTAATTCTAAACTCATGATACTAAACGTGACTTCTGTATCCCGTTCAATCTATGGACAGGATCTGTTGACTATCTGCTATCAAACTCCTCGCAGAAATTTGAACCTTTACGTAGCATTACGGTGTCCACGACCACCCCGAGCACTGAGGTGAGATTAACTGGACGGAATCCCCAGCTTTCAGTTCTTGGGCGCTTTGCCCTCTCACTCTTGGTTCATCTAGTAATCCTCACAGCCGCAAACGATATCTCTAGACTCTTTTTCTTTTCGTAGTCCAAGGCAAAGGTCTTGAACTTTCGAGGATAAAAATATGATCTGGTTCATCTTTAATGTCCTTAATATCAGCGCTGTATTTCTCAATACCCAGGATGCTATACGCACCTGGTACATTTTTAGATGTTTTCTATTATACGTACTGAACTAAAGACATTGTTTAGTAATGTAAGAGACTACCTACTTACCCACGAGTACCTACAGAGAGACCTTGCCTAAGGGCGTAAAGCGCGTAACGTTCACCGCAGGAAAATCTAGAGTCAACAGTAATGAGTCACTAAGATAAGCCTAGTTGAGTGTTATATGGAAGACGAAGACAGTGTGTGTACGTGTGTTTGCGGGTTGAATGCTAGCAACCCACGCGTAGGTAAGGCAGAGAGAAATGACAAACTGGGCCAGAGAGGGGAACTTGACAGCCAATGAAGTGCTGGCTCACTGCACCATTGTCACAAACCCATCATGATCTCCAGGCGAGTAGTATCTCTCTAGTCCGTGAAAAAGAGAGAGAGATAAATGGCGGGAGCATAATTAACGTTCTTGAAACACACTAATGCCATATTGATAATAAAAATAATAATAATAATAATAATAATAATATGAATATGAATATGTATAATAATAACAATAATAACAATATAATAAAATTGATAATGAAATTAATGATAATAATAACAATGATAATGATAATAATAATAATAATAATAATAATAATAATAATAATAATAACAATTCCTGGAGCTGCTTTCTGTGACAACATAAGTCCTCAAGCATCCTTCAGGCTGGATAAAATTTACAACTTGGGAACAGCAGTTATAAAAATGCGAGCTGGGTAAGGAATTCCCTTCCACCTTGATCACACAAGTGGGCATTTATCTTCCCTCGTCCTGCAGTCACTGCTTGCATGATCTATGAGGAAGGCCCGTAATGCAAATATTATGCTTATCACGGCAGGACAGGAGAAGACACATGTGCATTACTCGTGTGTGCCAGAAGAGGACGCTGAAGATCACGCCAGTTTAACACAAAGGGGAGGGTGAGGAGAATGGAGGGTTTTAACATGAAGCAAACTAGTTTAGCACTTGAGATCTATTGAGTAGATAGCGAAGCATATGGTTTAATAAATGGCACATACTAGAGAAAAATAAATGTGGTTTAATTAAAGTGAGGTACTAGTTGGTGGTTGGAGGAGGCCACTTACACGCCATTGTTACGTGTCTCGTTACCTAAGTAAAGGTAACACACACACACACTCGGATGGCACGCAAAGCACTAGCGGTTACGTAACGCGTAATGTCTTGCGTAAACGTTGGATGGAACGCAAAGACCAACTTTCGAAGCCTTCCCCGAACGTCCGTCCGTCTGCGATGAGCTGATCTCGACTCGTGGTGATCTTATCGCATGCATACATCACACGATATGAATAACGTCCCCATACCTGAGGTTTTTACCAACGGAGCCGATTTTCCACCGGCGTGGCCTCCGTCAGGTTATGTGGAGCTGTGCGCCATTTCTATCGCCTGACACCACCACCGCCACGGTCTTTTCATTACGTGGGTTGCGTCTCCTGACACAACTCTTATCTGTTAAGTAAGTAAGTGTCGACTACTGACACAATTCTTATCTTGTAAGTAAGTAAGTGTCGAAGGCTGACCCAACAACTGTCTTTTAAGTAAGTAAACGTCGTCGGCTGACACAACGAATATCTTTTTAAAAGTACGTGCGAGTCGTCAGCTGACAGAAATCCTATGTTGTAAGTACGTAGGTGTCGTCAACTGACACATCCCCTATCTTTTAAGTATACGTGGGTGGCATCTACTGACACAACTCCTACCCTTTAAGCAAAATGTAAGTGTCATCAGCTCACGCAGTTCCTATCTTTTAAGTATGAAGGGGTTGAGCCTGCCTGACACAACTCCTATCTTTTAAAGTTCGTGGGTTGGGCCTCCTATCTTTTAAGTACGTGGGTTTCATCAGCTGACACAACACTTACCTTTTAAGTTTCCGTCTGCTGACACAACTCTTATCTTTTAAACTTACATGGGTTGCATCTGCTGACACAACTCCTATCTCTTAAAATGAGCGGGTCTCGTCAGCTGACACAGTTCCCGTATCTTCTTAGAAAGTAGCTTTTCTCCTGCTATCAAAACATTCATCTTCCGTGCAGGTGCCTTCTTGCAGCAGTGGCTGATCTGACCTGCATCTACCAAGGACGTTAGGTCCACCGGGTCATCTCACGTGCACCTCTCTATGGACACCTGCTGCTGCCACTGGCTGCTTCGACTCTCGAACTCCCTCGAGTATATTGCCTGCCAACAGCTCTTCAGGTACGGGGTTGCAAAGGCATTAAGGGGTCACATACCAGGGGGAAAGATACTGCACTGAAGGGCCAATTTGTCTGTGCATGGGTACCAAGACGTGCTGGCGACGAGGAGGGCGTGAAGATGAGTGACATCGACATGCTGAGCGACTCAGGACCCCTGATAGGGAGAGCGGAGCCACGGGAATGACAATAGCCAAGGCTGCAGGGGATTGATCCCAAAACCCGCCAGCAACGTGTTGGTATCCGGACGCCTTGGGACGCACGTCTTCGGGTAACTAACTAAACCAGCACAAGGTACAATACACACATACACACACACCTACTCTGCCTGACGTAAGCAGTGCGAAGCGACCACAAGGGCACCACCAGCAATGTGACGCAGGGGGAATACGTCACTGACCCTAGTAATGCATTCAATGGGTATAATCGAGTTATGTAACTTCGCTGTCAGTATCAATATACATGCAGTGGCCTCACCTGTTCTCAGCTAGTTCACTTTCATTCAAGTGAACCTCTTTTATATATTTTTGTCGTGCGTGGAGTCTCCTACAGACCCTCCCTCTCCTTACCAAATTATGCCCGTCTTGCTGTACTACAACGCTCTACACATTACGTGAGCTCTCTCTCCACACTCTTCGCAGATCAAGTCTAATACAGGAGAAAGTAAAACCCAAGACGTCCCTTGAGAATAACCAAAACTGAAGTAAAGTCTAAAGTCATACAGGACTATGAATGCATTATACATGAGAGCTGAGAAAGTGGATGTGAGCGATGAGTCTGTTGTTTCGTCTGTTCCTGGCGCTATCTCGTTAGAGAAAGAAAAGGCGGACAAACATCATAACAGATAATCAATGACAAGCACAGCTCTTATGCAAATTACAACAGTGTCCCCTGAACAGTTAAAGAGTATTTCTTACTCTCAAAGTTTAGTTTTGTTGGAATGTCTACTTATATAATCTATATCACTTAAAATACACATTTGACATCATTAAGTACTTTAGTATTTCATAATCTTGGAGTCTGATCTTGTAATGTCTACACAGATAATCAGTCTCACTTGAAACACACATATTGATATCATTAAGTTCTTTAACACAAGTCTACATGTAAATCCTACACTCCATGTGATTAGATCACACTCTCTTAATAAAGATTTCTTATTTCTTTTAGAATCACCGAAAGGACACAGGAACCATATATAATATGTGGTTCCCAATGCCACCTTGAGGGACTCCCTTACTCATCAGAGACGTCAGCCACCACCAGGAGGAGGACTTCCCCTATACCTCAACCCTCTGCATAACCTGGGAGCATATTTGCCTTCTAACGAAGTTCTAGTATCACACTGGATGGCCTCTCTTGCTCCAGCTACCTCTAGCTTCAATCCTGCTTTACTATCATGTCTCCTTTATCAAACTGCCTTGCCAGACACCAACGGGTCTTGGGTTATCTGGTATTCCCATGTATTGTTAGTGCTCAACAGAATATAACCTCATTAGACAGACCATCTGGTCTTCCTGTAATCTGCCTTTCCCGATGTACATCCCGGTCAAAGTCCTTTTCCCCAATAAATGACAACATTAAACACGGGGCTCCTCCGCATCCCTGACACCAACCATAACTCTCGGCTACTCCCCAACGCACCCTTGTATACATCAACGGTGCCCTGGCCTCCCTACAGGTGTGGGGAAAGAGGGTGAGTTTCTTTTTCACTGCCAGCACGTATTTGGGGCAGAGGTGAGGGCCGGGATTTCAAAATGAGGCCCCTGACGCACAAGTTCGGCTTATTACTGCCAACAAGCGCAACGGCTGATTTATATAAAGTTAGCTTAGGGAATCATCTTTCTGTAGATGGTGCCGGTGTGTCTGTACGTCGCCTTGCTGTCATATACCCACACATTTCTTTACAGAGAGAGAGAGAGAGAGGGAGAAAATACATCGCTTCAATAGCTGGGCGGAGCTTGAGGTGAACACATGACCTCCCTTGGAACTCTTAAACATGAAAACGACGGAGATTCAACCCGACCCAGACACCCCCGAGCGTCTGTCTTCAACTGATCCGCCTTTTCACATATTCACCCGAATCTGAGGTACATCTGAACACTCACCCTGTTTATCTTTCGACTTGGCAGCTTCGTCCCGCTAACAGTAAACCAACGTCACCGCCGCTGCTGCCGCCGCCTCCGTTACCTATCCCCTCCCCTACCCTACCCTACCCCCTCCCTGAAGGATACACCCCCATCCTTACTGAGTCCGCGACGGCCTTTATGTTACCGCAGTTTGGAGAGCAACTAAGCCAAATCGCGGCCGATATTTTCTGTATTTGGGTGGAAGGCGGGGAACAACCCCTCTCGCTCTCTCTCTCTCTTCTCTCTCTCTCTCTCGTCTCCCGAGGTGTGAGCGGACGAAAAGTTAACCAAAGTGCTGCAAGCCCCCCACCTGGCGGCGGACGGGTCACTTTCTCCGTCCGGCGCTGGCTCCAGTGGCTGGGATTTACTATACTCGTACGGTTGCTACTTGACACACACATACACACACACACACGGCGCCTCTTCCCGGGGGCTCTTGGAAACTCGCTCCCGCCGGGAGAAAATATGCCGATCTCTCCGGCAGGGTGTGTGCCATCGCGAGAATCTGTTGCCTGTGTAACACTGGGAGGGAGGAGAACGCGAGCAAAATAGCCCCTCGAGTCCTAGGGCGGAGACCCCGGTATGAATTTCAACTTGGGTTCATCTACACTCACTGGCTGGTGGGGCGACCCCCGACAAACCTCTGTACGATGCCCGTTAATATCGTTCACCCAAGGCGCTGCAAATACGCTCCCGTCGCCTGCAGCCACACCTGTAGAATCCATCACGGGTGGTAAGGGTGCAGGAAACCAACAGTTGCTTGTACACTCTGGGTAATTACCCTAGATGGTTATTGTGGGGGGAGGGGGTGGGTTCCTGTGTGACCCCCGTGGCCGACGCGCCAGCCAGCCTACATAACGTGCAGCCTCCACACACTACGTTTTCACTCGGCATTGTTAACGTGGAAGGAGGAGGGCGCTGAGCATGTGGCTGGTGGGATCCCTGTCCGCGCCGTGCGCCACCGCCCGCGTTCAATCTCCCGTGTGTGAGTGTGTTCTCTCTCTCTCTCTCTCTCTCACCACACCACAACACACCTGCACATCATCACTGCACATCCTCACGTGCGTTTTCCTCAATTTTCACCTTTCGTTCGCCAAAAAAATTTCTGCGTTTCTAACATTTCTCTCTCTTTATTTTCTATGATTTGATGGACACAATAGATGAGACGGTTGTGGAGGGGGAGGGAGGTGATTACTTGGTAGGATTGCCCGGACACGGATCACGCGAGACACCCCGGGTCAGGGGAGGTCAGGGCGGGTCACGGGGGCTGAGTGGCAGCGACTCGACACTGCGCCCCACGTCGACCGCGGCGGCTCAACCACTACTGAGCTCCGCGGCCATCGCTGCTGCCTCCGCCGCCACCGCCGCCAGCCTCCCCGCCCGTCCGCGCCACCTGTCCGCTCCTGCCCCGCCTGCCCGCCCGCCCGCCCGCCCGCACTGTCCGCACCGCCCACACCACCTGTCCGCACCGCCCGTCCGCACCACCCGCGCTCCACATGTCCGCCCACTCCTTATCCCCCCCCCCTCCCAACACCGCGCAGTCCGATCCGCCCACGTCTCCTCGTCCACTCCGCCCATTTGACAAGTCGCCCTCCGCCTCCTCGTCCGCCCTACACTCTGGGGCTTACCTACTGTCAGCGCTGGCCTGCACTACCCGCCGCTACCCACACACACCACTCGCTAGACCTGTCTACATCTGGCCCCCAACCACAGTGGAACCCCCCCCACCGCCGCTTTTACTCCAACCTATCCAGTGGTTGCCTAGCCTTCATCCGCTGCTGCTGCATCCTCCTCCCTCTCCGACTAGCCCCATCCATACCACAGCCACCTGACCTGCCGCATGCGGTTCTCTCCCAACACCGTGCACCGCAAACGTCACCCGCACCCCGACCTGTCCAACCTCTCGCCTCACCTCACCGACCAACCCAGCCCACACCACCTCTTCCTCCCTCCCTCCTCCTCTTGCATGTCAACCCATGTCTCCCACTATCAAGAAACACTAGGTAGGTGTCAAGGAGCGGCCATTAGACCTGTCAAGGAGCGCCAGCCGTGAAGGAACATGAGACGCCGGGGATCAGATGCTGTCAAAGGGTATCAGCTGTCAATGACCATTAGCTGTCAAGATACGCTACTTGTCAGAAAAAGAACACGTGTAATGTTACGCAGCAGCAAGTGTTCTGGGGATCACCAGTGGCTATACAGCTTAGCTTCCCCGCCAAGCTTGAAGGCTATAGAGCTCAGCTTCCCCGTCAAGCTTGAAGGCTAAGGAGCTCAGCTTCCCCGTCAAGCTTGAAGGCTAAGGAGCTCAGCTTCCCCGTCAAGCCTGAAGGCTAAGGAGCTCAGCTTCCCCGTCAAGCTTGAAGGCTAAGGAGATCAGCTTCCCCGTCAAGCATGAAGGCTAAGGAGCTCAGCTTCCCCGTCAAGCATGAAGGCTAAGGAGCTCAGTTTCCCCGTCAAGCTTGAAGCCGCACCAGGTGGCTAGCGGAGGACACCAGCCATCAGATGAAAGCAACGCGTCTAGGACGACCTCACCTTCTGGAGGAGAAACACCTCATCTGCCACGTCGAGAAGAGACAGGGGGACGGGACGTCACGAGACAAGAGCTCCTGACGAGCATAAACACATCGTATCTAGCAACAACAAGATCATAAGCAAGAACATCCACAACAATAACAGCAAGAACAACAACGAAAACAATAACAGCTCGCATCATGTCCACGCAGAGAACAAACACTAGGTGTCAAGACGTCATACACGGGGCGTCAACGTTCGGGCTTCGAACACAAAGCCACGAGTGACGTGATAGGTCAGGTCAGGGCGTTCTAACCTGGCCTAGTGGTGGTGGTGATGGTGGTGGTGGTGGTGAGCGGCCCCGAAGACTGGGTGACCGGTGATACAGTCTCTCTCTCTCTCTCTCTCTCTTCTGACTGTACGTACGGTCGGTCGGTCGGTCCCTTATCCGGAAGACTGACTGACTCCACTAAAACCTTACTTCCTTCGTCGGAACACATCAAGCATCCTTTACTATTCATTGCTGTCGAATAAATAAATAACCAACTAACTAACTGACAGAGAGCAATAATACCACCAGGCTAATTATTGCAGAGCAAATATTGGTAAGAAAAATATTGAAATATTTGTTTGCTGTCGCATATTTCCCCAACAGTTTTTGTCCTAGCAATGAATTGCTTCAAACACAATTTACTGCAGGCCATTTCTTTAGCAGTTTCATCTATCATCTATCTGTCATCGCCAACGCTTCAGTTTTCTCTATAGTCTATCTGTCAACACTTCAGTTTTGTCTGTTGTCTGTGAACACTTCAGTCTTGTCTATTTTCTATCTGTCAATACTAACTTTTCCTGCAGAAGATATACAATGACCACGAGGGAGATCCTCACAGGGCGAGGCTTACCACTGCTCTTCAGCGAAGCTCAACTCCTTGCGTTTAACCCCGACGTGGTTCACTGGAGTTCCATACACCCAGCCTTTCCCAACTCTGGTGGGACACGCCTGCAGGACTGGCGTCCGTAACCCCTACACGTCAGGCTGGCAAAATGGCAAAGATGTTGCCCATTTCCATGGCGGTAGACACGCTACGCTAGTAATCTTACATCTGAATTATATTTCACCACTCGCTCTTTAAACCCTAAAACCTCAAAAATGAACCTTAGGGTTCTGAAAAGCCTAAATGAAGCCTCATGGACTCACAAGGCTCCTGTACGTCTACTGAAATACCTCAGCGAATCGTAGGTTTCACGTATTTCTTAGATTTGTATTTTCCGATCTATTCTTTCCAGACTCAGCTTTGAGAGTTTTCTGATCTTTTCCGCTACCAAGGATCAGCCTCCAAAAGAAACCAAAAAGGCAGACCCAAGGGCAAACCCAAGGGTAGACCCCAAGGCCAGGCCCAAGGGTAGACCCAAGGCCAGGCCCAAGAGAAGACCCAAGGGCAAAATTTTCGAAGTCGACTGAAGACAACATGGTGGGGAACCTCCTGTTATGACATTCTATGACAGCCTCATAACCTGACATTACCGTCACAAACATTCCCTTCGTGGGACCTCGCATAACCACGTCTTGTTACGTTAATTCCAGTACCAGGCAAATGTAGACTCCTTTGGTGTGAGTTCTTCGGCCAGACTGTACTCCCAGTGATACACCCTCGGCAAAGGTGTCTTCAGTCCTGGTGTAACCTCGAGCAGGTTGAGTCCGGAAATATATATATAAATATATATATATATATATATATGTA
>JAYMFT010190847.1:0-11855 GCA_038088735.1 Panulirus argus
TGTACAGCTCTATCTATAGCCCATGCCTCGCAACCATATAATATTGTTGGAACTACTATTCCTTCAAACATACCCATATATATTTATATATATATTTATATATATAGTGGCACAATACTTGCACTCCGCCAATTCTCAGGCACGTCTCCATACGTTAAAAAGCTTAACTAACCAGTCAGCAACACAGTCACCCCCTTTTCTTAAGAAATTCAACTGTCGTGCCATCCACTCCAGCCGTCTTGCCACATTTCATCTTACGTAAGGGCTTCGCAACCTCTTCTCTCTTCACCAAACCACTCTACATGATTCTTTCAATTCGCACACCACCGAGGCTCACACACCACAGATCTGCCACTCTATCATCAAACACATTCAACACTCCTTCAAAATATTCACTCCATTTGCTCCTCACTTCATCATATATATATATATATATATATATATATATATATATATATATATATATAACAAGTTTATCCTTACGTCAGTGTTTTGTATGAAATATTATGAAAGGATTGTGGTCTCTCATTGACCCCATTTCTGAGCATAACCCAAATATCTCGTCTACACGAAATTTAGTTGGAGAAGAAGAATGTCAGAGTAAAAGAAAATATATTTAGATATTTGAATTATTTTTTTTTTCTCCCTCGATTTAAATCACAAAAGATTTCTTAAAATTAAATTTTGCATCGTTGTGTATGTAAAACAACCCAAAAGCTTGTAGGTGACCTAGATAAAACATGATCTTATAAAAAGAAAAAAATAGTTTTTTTTACTTTTGCAGTGTTATATAGTTTTACGATTTTCCCGGCGGTTGGGATTTCGTTCTTGGTGTCGAGTTGGGACCGGGGCGGGTTACGACCCTGTAGCACGCGGAGCGTAGGAGGGGGCCCGGGAGCGGAGAGAGGGAGGGAGGGGGATGTCTTATCCTCTCACCTCGCTATTCTGTGCTCGGCTCCGGGATCGTAACATATTTTGGGGTCACTATTCCGGGAATAAGAGAGTCTCCGTGCCCGGAGACCGGGTCCCCCATCCCAACCAGCATTTCCGTCGGCCACATGGGGTCGGGGGGTGTTTGACGACGACAGGACGGCGTCGTCGTCGTCGTCGTCGTCGACGCGTGTGTCGCTATCGTCGTCGTCCGTGACGCAGGGCTTGGTCCATCGAAATAGCGATCCTTGTCATACACTGCCGGAGACAACAACGCAGTCGGTACATGAAGGCGAATTTCCTCGTGTTGTCTGGAGTCCTTCCGCAGCCCCTCCCGTCTGTATGTCTGTGCCAGGACGCCTTCCTTTGTGAGAGAGAGACAGAGAGATGTACTCCCACAGGGCTGGTGCGTATCTGTCTGTGCCTCGCCCCGTCTGACGGTGACGTGGAGGTATACGATGACAGTTTAGTAGACCTGGGAACATTGGTTCTGTAAAGGGACCATCTTTATAATTGGAGCTGTTTGATACATACCGAGCGGCGCTGCGCTGGCTTATACCACGAGACATGATGAATAGGGACGTGTTAATCCCCCCGGTGGCATCATCGTGTACACACGAACCCAGGAGAGGTCACTACTACACCAGACGTGATGTTGGCTCAGAAATATCCGCACCCGCTCTCAGGTTGATTTGGTGTCACGAAGGGTATTCCTCTCCCTGTTTCATTCTCTCTCTCTCTCTCTCTCTCTCTCTACTTGGTACGTCTGTATCATCTTCAGAGTCATGATCATGGAGCACGTCACACTGGCCGGATTTCCTGGGAAAGCAGCGTTACGTTGTAGTGTGCAGCGTATTGCTGTAAGGTCCTGCCCTCCTCCTCCTCCTCCTCCTCCTCTTCAGGTGACCCGGGCGGGTGCTACCACATGTCCCAGCCTACTACAGCAGTTGCTGCTGCCACACACACTCGCGCCTCTCTCCACCACGGCCTGTCGTCATCATCATTGCCCGGGAAGCTCTCGCGGGGAAACTCCTTAAATCGCCTGGGATTTAAAGTGGCTGACTAGTTATGGTCGTATATCCAGTGGTGAATTTTAATTATGCCCGCCGCCCGACGGTGGAAGAGATGGAAGGGTTGTGTTTTGGGGGAGAGGTTGGACTGTATTGGACAGGCTATCTGTCCTTTTTGTGCTCTGTCATTTGTTGATTTGCTCTTCGGCTGTGGACGTCTAGGTAGTACCAGGACTCTGTTCCAGATTCCTTCGAAACTTGTTGTACGACACGAGGAAGTCACTAGGCCAGCAGAACTTGCTTGTGGTTGTTGAAGCCAGATTCACGTAAGATCAGAATTGTGCCGGATTTATCTCCCGTTAACACACACACACACACAGCTCCTGACCCCGCGAACTCCTTGTTTGTTAATGGCACGTCGGCTTCGTGGAGGGTTGTTGGGTTGTACCTGTCGATCCGCGGTGGGGGAGAGTACAGCGCTCACGGGGAGGTGTTGTGGTACTGCACATCCTCACCTCGGACCATGATGTGCAGGAACTCAGGGCGGAGTCTGTGTGAGTAGCGGGAGGAGGAGACGAGGGTCGGGACGTAGTGGGGACGTGCACCCGGCAGGAGGCAGGGTTGTTGGCACGCTGGCGATGTCCAGCAGCCACCTCGTACCAGACTGGAAGGAGGTGCAGGGCCAGCCTGGTGGCCGGAGAGTGCTGGCCTCTGCTGCTGGTGTGGGACTGACGGTGCAGTGGGCACCACGGCAGGTGAATTGTGTGGTGGTGGTGGTGGTGGTGTAGCAGCACGTGTTAGATAATCCTGAATGTGTTGCTCGCGAGACACTGAGTGCACTGTCATGATTCGCTCAGGCCGTGGAGGAAGCGCCCTTCCAAATTTGCCACATTGGGTTCAGCCTGTTGTTGGATACTTTACCATCCCTTTTCAAACAGGTGTAAATGATTCCCCTTAACTACGATGTGGATGACGATGTGGGTGGAAGGACAGGTCAGGAAGCGGGTGTAGGTTGGGCATGCATAGGAAAATTTGGGTGGCGGAGGCTCAGAGAAGACGAGGCGGTTGGTGGGTCCGGCTGGACTGGGATGAAGCCTCGTCAAGAACCTGGGTGTCGATAGGGCGGTGGCGAGCGTGGCGGCATCTCAAGCAGCAGCCGCGAGACGTGTTGGCCGAGCCGTCAAGCACGCGAGGCAGAAAGCGTTAGGTGTCATGGAGGAATTAACTCGCAGGCTTTACTTTTGTGGCTGTAGGACCGCGCCATCACACGGGTTGTTATATCCCAGCCCCGCATGCTGTGGCGTTGGGGAACGTAGCACAGGCAGTGGACCAGCCCACAAACTGCGGCCTGGGGAACGCATTCAACAGACGTGACTGTATTGCTGTACGGACACAGGTGAGTGTGAGGCAAGTTGCTGAGGTGGCCCACGAACTCAAGAGCGCAGATACAGACGGGCGATGTTGCTGGTGGTAGCTGAGGATGTTTGTGTGCTTCGTGCCTCTGTGAGGGCAACAGGAAGAGAGAGAGAGAGAGAGAGAGAGAGAGAGAGAGAGTTGGGACATCCATCGATCCACCGTATGAAGAACGTTTAGCTTAGCTTGAAAAAAAAGAAATAGAAAATATACAACACACACACACACACACACACACACACACACACACACGTGTATATATATACTCCAGTCTGCCAGGGGTATATGAATAAGGCATCAAAAAACACGCTTCCAGATAATCGGCCACAGGCATCAAAAAGCTTACACCACACACCTGTGCGCACTCCAGTCTTCTGTTCTATTTCAGACTATCCCTTGCCCTGTCCCCCATCCCTTCTTCCTCTCCTCTGTCAACCCAGTGAAGTGAAAAAGAGTAAGAGATCGCAGGAGACTGACAGAGAACGAGGAAGAACAAGGCGGAGACCAAGGTAAGGAGGACACAAACCATCCAGAACATGAGCTAGGGCATATATATATGCCTGGATGAAACACCAGTTTAAGGGGCACCACCGAAGTAAGTTGTGAGTTCGGATGAAATGCCTAGTACTGAACTCCTTATACTTAGTAGATAAGATTTAGACAAGAGGAGCGTGATGAGGAACATGAAAAATTGTCGACCACGATAATGGATAATGATGATGATGATAGGGAAGAGGAGTTACGATGATTACGAAAATGTTTGGGTTCAGAGTATAGAAAACGCTCTAAGAAATCAACAGAACCTATGAGATTCTCACCTAACTGTGTCACACAAAAATATATTTACGAAAATTTTTTTTGTATTTTTGAAAAAAAGGGGGGGGGGATTGTTATGATGTCATTTGCATTCAGTTGGTTGGGAGTTCGTTCGCAGAGTGTGTGTGTGTGTGTTTAGCGTTCGCCGGGGTGTGTTTGCTTCCAACCATCGCATGCAACTAACACGGCCGGAGGAGGAAGATGACGACAGTGTCTTTGGTATGTTTCTAATTCTGTATTGAATAATCGAGGTAAAGCTCGGCCCCTGCGTGAGATAAGGTGAGGTTCTGTTGATTTTTTTATGGTCTCGCACAGTTGTTCCCCTCACATTTTACTTGGTCATCATAACTAATATATTACGTTTCACTGGGGGGGAAGGGGAGACTGGGTGATACTATAAAATTTTGCTTCCCGGGTCTAAATCACTTTTATTAACAGTTCTCTCCGTGGTGCCCCTAAACTGGTATTCTGCTTAGGGGTTCATAATCCCTCGAACGTCCAAGAATATCGTCTAAGAACAGAAGTTTTCAACTGATGATCTAAAGAACAGGTTCTCATGATAACGGAACCATCTCGTAGAATATTTATAGGAGAATAAAGTCGAAGAGGAAAGCCTCGAGAATATAAGCTGGAGAACAAGGTCTTATGGGAATAGAAGGTAAAGTACGGATTTGCATAAGCGTGAGCGTATGAATGATTTAAAGGATATGAGGCAGGAGGCACAGAACCGAGTGAGGACGAAGTAGAACACCAAGTGTCCAAACAAAAGCTAGGAAATGTGTTTGAATATGCCTGGGGTTAGAGAGGTGTAGGGAGAGGGGCTAGAGAACGTAGATCTGTGAACATACAAACTACACGTCTTTTTTTCTTTTTTTTAACAGGCTAGAGAACAGGTCTGTCATATTGAGAACAGGTCTCAGAATGTGGAAGACATAAAGGATGACTCGGTTAACGAGTTAGAAAGTGAGTATGGGGTGGAGTAGTAGTAGTTAGTGAAATTGAGAAAGTGAGTTTGAACACAGACAATTGAATGTGTGAGGTGCCCGAACTTGAAGGACAAGGTGTGGCGAGTGGACAGGGCTGCAGAAATAAAGTGCCATAAAAAGACAAGGCCTCGAGATGTTTAGAAATGTTGAGGACGAGAATAAGTGATCAGCAATAACGTGATATGATACACGCAGTAAAATGCCGATGATGGAGTGAGTATCAGGTGCTAGAATGAGGGTACAGACGTATTAAGGCAAAACATTCGTACCTGAAGTTTGAGATTTAGACCCCTGAGGACGACTGTACGACGCTTTGAGTAACACGGCACCGATCCTACGCTACGATGGCTTGACCTCACATCTTAGGGCTTTTGCCGTCGTGACCGGTTAACAAGCAGAAGATGCGAGTGTCGTTCACGGCTGCAGCGAGGACAGTTTACAGCGAGGTCTGCGAGCTGCACCCGTCACTCCTTGCTGGAGGATGTAGGTCGTGGAGAGACGCGTATCCCGGCGTGAGGGGATGAGGGCGAGCCGTAGTGTTGTGCGTTGGTGAGGACGCCCCTCCTCAGCACCAGCCAGCATAACCCCCACTATTTTCCGAGGATTAACTCTGGACCCATAACCACTTAAATTATAGCAAGCATAACCCTAACTCTCACCACCAACCAGCCCCCAACCCGCCCCGCCCTCCTCCTCCTCCTCCTCCCTTCCCCGAGCTAACGGCTAACCTCACCAGAGCTTACGTTATTGAAGCAAGCCCGTCGTCTGGTGTTGCCTCAGCTGAGGTGGCGTGAGCTATATAGCCGGGTCCAGGACGCACAAGAGACGTAGCCCATTTCTGTTTGCCTTCCATTTTCTTTGTCTCCAATTTCTTTGTGTACGACGCTTTCACCCCCTACATGTCTGCCTTGTTTCGCTGTCTTGCTCAGCATTGCTGTCCTATTATCATCCCATATCTCTTCTTTCCATTTTTTTCTGCTCCTTTTTTCTCTTCCTTCTTTAACTAGACTATTGGAAGAAGGTTGAGGTAGATGCAGTTGCAGTGGTCGACTCGGTGTTTTCGTTATCTCGTGGTTCAGCTGTTGTTCATACATTTGGGGAATCCTGGAACTCCCGAGTCCCGCGAAGGCACGCACTTCGCTTCTCTTGTCCCGTGTTCTGTTCTCGACGCTCTCGGGCATAGCGCGCTGTCCTTCCTGGTGGGCATATTTATATTTGTCTCTGTACTGCCTCCTGATGGCAGCTCGGGATGCGGGTCATTATCTGAACCCCCCACCCCACCCCACCTTGAGCATGATGTCGTTACGACCCTCGACCAAGAGGATACGAGACCCTTGACCTTTGTGTTACGACCCTAGATCGCTACGGCACGAGACTTGGGTATGACGGCATCACCTAGCTCGTGTGAGCTTTCGCCGGGTCAGAGAGTAGAACACTGTAGCCAAGGGTCGTACCGTCGTTTGCGAAGGTGGCAACGTCGTGCCGAAGGGTCGTGCTCATGGGATCAAAGGGGGTGATCCACAGGCGGATGAAGGTAGCGGCTGGCCTTCGGTCCGGCCTTGTGTCAGGCGGCATCACTGGTGCCTCTTGCTGCAGCTGGCTCGTCTTTACTCTCGTTCTGGTGCGTCTCCCATCGGGACGTTGACTTCACTTTCCCCGTAGTGCCCCTGTTTATTCTTACGTCGGTCCTTAGCTCTTCTCCTCTCTTCTGTTCTTCACTTGTTCGTGCCGTTGGCGCTTGCGTTCATCAGTTGTTCTTCCGATGTCGTGCAAGTATTGCCTCTTGGTGTTTAGGATGTGGTCTTAAGAAACTGTTCACACAGTTTACAACTTCAGCGTCTGATAAGACCACCTTAGTCTAACCAAGTGGGTAAACCACTTGGATTTCTTTCGAAAATTAACTGTCGCATAGCTTCCTCCACGTAATGTCTGAGCAGCCTGGTCAAATAGTGTTTAATGAACTTAGATCTACAGCGTTAAACAGCCTGGTGAACCAGGCCCTCATGGAACAGGGTTTGCCGTAGACTGAGCTGCGGGGGAAGTAGAAAGCCCCCGAAACCTACATAAGGTGTATGATGGGTAGGTCACATTAACTTGCATGACAGTCTAAGCATAGCCAGCTGTGGTCTTTATACCAAGACAGCAAATCAGAGTCCATCGTTCGTGAATGAAGCAGATTTCAACAGTTATCGTAAGCAGTGGGAAGAAATAAACACGTGTCTGTTTCACAGTGGGACTCTCCCCTGAGTGGCAGAACGCCATAGAAGCACCCCACACATACCCCGGCCCCTTATCAGATGAGAAGGACTGTGTTAAAATGACCCGACTGGAATGAGAGCGACATTTCCTCATGGAAGGAAGCGAGTTGCAGGTTTTAAACAGGACCGCAGCCCACTTGGCAGACGTATACAGACCTGTCGAAAGGAGTGGTAGAGATTTTCTGTAGATTAAATATATTACACCAACTCGCCGTGGACAGTTGTTGGTGCGATACATTTTTTCACACATTTTTTCACATGCTAAGTTCATATCAACGTCGTCAGGCACAGAACTCACTAAAGACATTGAGTCCTGTGCCTGATGACGTTGATATGAACTTAGCGCATGTGAAAAACTTTGTCTCGCCAACGGCTGTCACCGGTGAAGAAGGTGTTTAGAGATTCTTCATCTGGTAGATGTTGCTTAATGTTGACAGTCTTAAATTACCCTGGCTGTGTCAATAGGCGTAGATCCCGAACAACCAACCAAACTGCCCACTATCAACAGTGTTCCCGTACATTATCTATGTCTTTCTGAAGGAATTTCAGAACTCCAATCGCACTGGCAATTAAAACGTCCTTTAAGAACAGAGATTAGACTCCCAAATAAATCTAGAGCAGAATCACTAACCCTTACTCCGTGAACACGAGGAAGCAAGTTAAGCCCTAAGAATATTCAGACCAAACTGATGACATAACGCGTCATTTAAGATTTTCAGTCGTGATACCTACGTTGACTGACTTCATGGAGTGGAACATAATGCACAACTCGCGGCAGCATTGCTTTAAGGAGGGGAGGCGATGCCTCTCTCCCAAACGGCTTCATTATTGCCTCGAAATTGCCCAAGACAGCGGAGAACACACAGAACGTCGATGCAGTACACGCAAGGCTGAGTAAAGTGCCCTTGACAAGCGTGACCATGATGCCAGTTGCACACAACAGTGCGTAAGGTTGGAGAATACGATTCAGGCGGGCACTGGCTAACTGATCACAGCACGTGATATTTTTGCCAACAAGGTTAAAAAAAAAAAAAGTCTGTTCCCAAGGTAACAGTTCTTGCACTTCTGTTGCCTCGGATTGCCGTCTCAAACGTAGATGCAAACACACACAGGCCACAGCTTTATATCATGACTTGCAGGCGAGACGTGAATAGGAAGATCTCACTGCAGTGAAAATACTACGGATGTTTTTCAGAAAGTTACTTCGCGTTGAGGTGGAACAATAGCCGACTCAGGCCTGTCATTAAGAAACAACACCATGTCACTGAAGAGAAACATATGATAGGCTTAGGAGCAGTTGTGTCCGATGACCCCCCACCACCTTCAGCGACTACTGTAAGAGCGCGATCGGTGCCTCTGGAAACATGACGACAGGCTCGATACTGCGAACCCGCACGACGAGAGAAGCGGAGAAAAAGAATCCCTTCGCGATGCTCTTGGAACTTATACTGGTATACCTGTGCCAGCATCATCTTTCGAGGTGGGTGAAACTGACGATTTTGACAAATACGGAGATCACTAACAGCCCGCACAGACTGGGGACGAATGCAGTCGGCTCAGAGACGTCTGGGGCGGCGCAGGACGCGGCATACACTCAGAAATCATACCAGCTTTGCTCGACAGGTATGGAGGGTACCAGCACGCGAAAAAAAAAAAGAAAGGTTCCGTAGATATAAGGAGACGAAACAGTGTAAACATTCGGGGCACGATAGCGTTCTTCGGCTCACTCGCTACTTGCGAGTATTGAAGACATTACGGACTCCCAGAAAGCCTAAAGCAGAGTTGTAGAACTCTGGATATAAGTCATCCTGATTAGTCAGTCCACAATGGACACTCATTGCGGGTTGTGGCCTCGAACAGCCGTGCTGATCAGAGGAGCAGCACTCCAGGTATCCTCCAGACCGAGCTGTGGGGTTGGCTAGAAACGAGCCTCTGAAGTATCAGCTCATGAAATACGTCGTTTCGTTGAATGTTACCCGTCTCGCTCGTCAGTCCGTTCACCCTTCTGCTCCTTTCGTTAATCTTTTGCCTTCCCCCGGCGATGTGTGGTGGTGGTAGTGGCGGCGGCGGCGGTGGTACTGGTGGTGGTGGTGGTGGAGTTGGTTGGTATGTGGTGGTATCAAGAGGCGCCATGGATGGATGGATGGATGAATGGAGGGAGGGAAAGGAAGGCTGGCTGGATGGTGGAGGAGGAGGAAGAGGAGGAGGGCCCAGTGTGTGTGTGTATGAGTGTGTGTGTGTGTGTGTCTGTGTGTGTGTGTTCCTCCACCTCCGCTCTTCCCTCGGCCGGGGGAGGGGGAGTGGGGGGGGGAGATGTGGCTGTTCACCAGCTCTTTGTTCATATCTGGCCTGAAGTTTGTCGCTCTGCAACTTGCGCATGTTGCTGCTGTATGTACGTATGTGTGTGTGTGTATGTCTCTTGGTATTCATCTATCGATTCATCATACTCTCTCTCTCTCTCTCTCTCTCTCTCTCTCTCTCTCTCTCTCTCTCTCTCTCTCTCTCTCTCTCCTTGACTATGGCCGCGTCCCTTCCCTAATCACTCTTAATTTGTATGATCCGCCTCCCTCTCCAAGTATTATCTGCTCTCCCCTCTGCCCACTGCTTCCCTTATTTGTCTTTCATTGCTCCTCTTCCCGTGTTTTCGTACCGGGACTTTTCCTCCTGCCCCGCCCCTCCTCCCCTGCTTTGTGTGTCTGCCCTGCACACACACACACACACACACACACACACACACACACACACACACACACACACGCACGCACGCACGGACGCACGCACGAGTCTTAACGTAGAACCGTGTGACGGTGGATGTTGAGGGCCGACTGCAGCCTTGACTGTCGTTAGATTTAGCGACGTCTAGTTGTACCGAGGTCTTGCGATGATGCGGTTTCGTTGATATTCGTTAGGAGGAGAAGGAGGAGGAGGAGGAGGAGGTTGTGGTACGGTAATGTGGCAGGCAGGCAGGCCGTGTGGCGGCGCCCCCCTCCCCTGTGGTACCAAATACCTTGGGTAGTCGGGAAGACCACCGCTGCACCACGGCCGCAGCCGCCCATGTAAAATTCACCGAGCTCCCTGATGCCTCCTCCAGGCTTACTGCTCTCTTTCTCTCTCTCCTCTCTCCTCCTGCTCCTGCTGATGCTGCTGGCTCGTTCTGTTCTCTCCTGCTGGTGATGTGATGCTGGCTCGTCCGTCCTGCTCTCTTCTGCTCCTGCCCTTCTCTCTCTCTCTTTCTCCTGCTCCTGCTGGTGGTGCGGGCTCCTCCTGCTGCTGGCCCGACCTGCGCTCTCCAGCTGCTTGCTGGCCTTGCACTCTCTCTCTTGCTGCTCCTGTTGCTTGACCGCCCTCCTCTCTCTTTGGCTGCTGCTACTGGCACGACCTGATCTCTCCTGCTGCTGCTGGCCCGCCCTGCTCTCTCCTGCTGTTCCTGGCCCGCCCTGCTCTCGCCTGCTAATGCTGGCACGACCTGCTCTCTCCTGCTCTTGCTTGCCCGCCTCGCTTTCTCCTGCTGCTGGTGGCCCACTTGCCCTCTCCTGCTGCTGTGGCCTGCCCTGCTCTCCCCTGCTGCTGCTGGCCCGACCTGCTCTCTCCTGCTGCTGTGGCCCGCCCTGCTCTCTCCTGCTGCTGGTGGCTCGCCCTGCTCTCTCCTGCTGCTGCTGGCCCGACCTACTCTCTCCTGCTGCTGTGGCCTGCCCTGCTCTCTCCTGCTACTGCTGGCCCGCCCTGTTCTCTCTGGCTGTTGGTGTCCCGCCCTGCTCTCTCCTACTGCTGGTGTCCCGCCCTGCTGTCTCCTGCTGCTGCTGGCTTGGGCCCTGCTCTCTCCTGCTGTTGCTGGCCCGCCCTGCTCTCTCCTGCTGTTGCTGGCCCACCCTGGTCTCTCTTCTGCTGCTGCTGGCCCGCCCTGCTCTCTCTTCTGCTGCTGCTGGCCCACCCTGGTCTCTCTTCTGCTGCTGCTGGCCCGCCCTGCTCTCTCTTCTGCTGCTGCTGGCCCGCCCTGCTCTCTCTCCTGCTACTGCTAGCCCGCCCTGCTCTCTCTCCTGCTGCTGCTGGCCCACCCTGCTCTCTCCTGCTGCTGCTGGCCCGCTCTGCTCTCTCCTATTGCTGCTGACCAGCCTACTGTGCTCTCTCTTGCTGCTGCTGCTGCTGCTACAGGGCCGGGTCTGCTCTCTCCTTGCAGCCGCTACAGGCCCCTCCTCTGCTGTACAGTCCTGTCCTCTTCACCAGCATCTCACCCCTGGCGCACAGCTCTTCCCCTTCCCATGTTATCTCTGTGTCGTCCTCTCTCTTTCTCGACTTCTCTTCTTCCCCCCCCCTTTTTTTTTTTTACTTGCCACCTCCTCCCCCCCCCTCCACCCTTGGTTTCATATTGCTCCTATCATTAGTCTTGTTAACTTTTTTTCTCTCTCTCTCTCTCTCTCTCTCTCTCTCTCTCTCTCTCTCTC
>JAYMFT010190858.1:0-11855 GCA_038088735.1 Panulirus argus
TTTGGCATGAGATAGGTCTAACGAGGGAGATAGATAGATAGAGAGAGAGAGAGGGGGGGGGAGAGAGAGAGAGAGGGAGAGAGAGAGAGAGGGAGAGAGAGAGAGAGAGAGAAAGAGAGAGAGAGAGAGAGAGAGAGAGAGAGAGACTCGTATTCCATTAATACCAACCAACGACATTCTCTTCCCTCCCCCCCAACCCTCAAGGTATGTTAGCTGGTGTCGTTGTGTGTGCTGACCTTACACCACGGGGAGCAGCGGTGGTGAGAGTTGACCTCTGAGCACGGCATGAGGTCAGAGTGAGGCTGACCTGACCCCCACACCAGCCTCGGGTCACGCGTCGCCATGAATATTACAAGCAGTATAAATTATCATGAAGAATTTTTAGCCTAACTTCAAGATATATGTGTATATAACGAACGTAAATGTATATATAGAATATATACATTTCCATTTGCGGGATTCGAACCGCTGCTCAGATATTGGCAGACGGGTGCGCTACCACTGTGCCACCTGGTGGTGGAAAAGGGAATTTAGTTAAGCCATCGGGAACCGAAAATCCCGTTCGTTCTGCTGCGGGAGCCCGCTGGTCACAGAGGCGCTAGTTTCGACTGGTTGTGTTTCCGTCTGTCATATTTCGTGCTCCGGTTCGAACCCCATTTGTGTGTGTGTGTGTGTGTGTGTGTGGGGAGAGGAGGGAGTAAGAGTGTGGCTGACCTGACCTCAAGAGTGGGGGGGAGGAGCTGACCCAAGTTGACCCAGTGAGTGGTTGTGGAGGGGGAGGGTTGGGGGATGGGGGAGATGCACCCCACGGCAAATTAAGCCAAATAATTCCCTTGAAAAACAGACGTTTCAAAATTTGTAGCCCAGAAGAAAAATAACATCCGGAATTATATTAACCACTGGGAATTTGTTTTATCATTCAATATTACATTAATATTCGGTTCCCCAACATCATAACATAAAAATGAAATAACGTATCATATTTACAAATATCCGTACGAGATTTTATGCATATGTTATCAGCAAGGCACCAGAAAATATCACTTTGATTACATGGGTAATTAGCGTTCAAGACTCTTGTCCTTAATTGCGATAGGGACATTTCTATTTTCTCCAGCGGCTCACGGACCATGGTAGATGTGAGCAATTGTGAGTTATAGGATGGACGTGTCTTGTAAGCCGTCTGTCGTGACTCACAAAAGAGCCTAGACACACACACACACACACGTATGGCTCCTCGCCTTCCTGGTTCCATTGTGTGTACGTACATGTGTATGTAAGTCTGTGAACGTTGCCACGTGTAAAGTGTAAGCAAGCAGCTGTAGTGTAGTGTTTTAAGTATACATAAGTATCCGTGGATGTGTGATGTGGGGATAGGTTGGTGTAGTGAGGTGACAGCCAATGGGAAAGGTGGGTTTGATCCTCTGAAAGGTCACCGCTGCTGCTATTCCTGTCCCATAGGTTCCTATCCCACCCGTTTCTTCTGTCTCATAAATACAGGTCCTTCTATTCCATCTTCTACGCTCCTGCTTCCCTCCCTTCCCCTAAAAGAAGTCTACTCTTCCATCCTTCCCCTTCCCACAGAAATGTCACTCTCCCTCTCTATATTGTGTACTGTCTCACTCCCAGCTCCTTCCTTCCATCTCTTTTCTTCTTCTTCTTCTTCTTCGTCTCATTAGCTCTCAACATCTCCCTCATTCTTCTCATTTCTCATTTCCCCAATTTTTCTCACCGTTCATATTCCTGTGTTCCTCAAGACCACCATTTTATCTTTCTCAACCTCGTCTTGTGGCTCACATCTCTCTCTCTCTCTCTCTCTCTCTCTCTCTCTTGAGCGTTCGGGAATCCATTAAACTTGAGGTCGTCTCTCTCTACTAGGCGGCTGAGAGCGACCGGGGGGGGGGGGGCTTTGAGGGGGGGTGGGTATCTAGGAGGGGGGGGGGGGGGAAAGTCCTGGCCTCCGACACCCGTGGCAGCTAAAGTAGAGGGTAAACACGCCATCTTCGATTCCATCAACCGAGGTTCCGCCTGGCTGGCAAGAGCTTAGGCCCGATGCTCACGCGTTTTCTCTGACACTTTTAGGTGCAGGTCGGGTTCTCGCCTCTATACTTCGAGGTTACGGCGTTTATACTCCCGAGGTACAGCACACTGTTCGTTGGTTCCGTTGTTTAGACCAGAGGCCCTTCGACTGCCTGGGTCCTGCCGAAGACGAGTGGAACACCTTCAAATCTTCGTGTCTTTAAGGATGATTTCAGAGACCATATACCTATGCATATATGACCCTTGGGTACAGGGGGTAGTTAGTTGGTCATTTGAGGTGTAGGCTCCTTAACTACCAGGGTCATTAAAGCCGGAGGTGTCAAACTATCACGTCCACCAACCTGATGGAAACCCTTTTAACACCTTCCTCAGGTGTTGAGGGTAATCCCAAATGCCACATACACTCTCCCGCTCTGCATGTGGCCACTGTGGTCCGAACTCCACACGCACGGATCTAAAACCTTTTCGGACTTTGACAGCTTCATCGTGCCAGACTGTGGGTGTTTATGCATCAAGTTTGTGTCGTACACGTGTATCTTCCTTGTCGTGTACGTATATACCACAGTTTACCCGCGTAAAAAGAACAGTGATATGAAATTCATATTCACGCGTGTGATAATTTGGAACTGGAGAATTGTGGTTATTGTCACAGGAACTGTCGGGTTACTTTATGGTGTCCTTCCAGAACCGAGTTAGAAAGCGCCTTTCATACATGTTCTCCTTTGTTCTCTGATGTTCGTCATTGTTCTCCAGTATTCTTCAACACTCCTGTGGGCCTTTTATTGTTCTCCACTGTTCTTCATTGTTTTCCAGTGTTCTTCGCCGCTCCTTTGTATCTCTCAATATTTCTAATGTCTTTCAAAGTTCTCCAGTGTTCTTCAGTACCCTTCAGTGTTCTAGCGTTCTTCAGAGTTCTTCAATGTTCTGAATCGTTTGATTAAGATACCGTAAATCCATCTGATGAGAAAATGTGTATAAAACACTCTCACTCAAGATCAAACCATGACCATCATTTAAAAAAAAAAGGTAGGATAAAAGTATCAGGTCGGCCATCGGGTCACAAATGTATTTCCGATCGTTTAAACGGGAATACTGGCGCTTCTCTGGAGAATTTAACATGCAGCCCTCGAGTGGCTGGGAGTAACTTTGGGGGCTTACGCCTCTGAACACTTACTTACAAATGCAACGTGATCAAGTTACTTGAGGTAAGAGAGGATCGATGCGAGTAAACCGCATTGGAGGATGCAGTACGCATGAAAGTAATGCAATATTGCATCATACAGCAAATAGAATACAGAGCAGAATATTGATAAGCCGCTCCAGCGATGTTGTTGGGAGTTATTTCATTAATCAGGGTCCATGTTTAGTTGGAAATCGTCGATTAGGGTCCATGTTCAACTGGGAATCGTAAGTTAGGATCTAGATTCAACTGGAGATCATCAGTTAGGGTCCAGGTTCAGCTGGAAATCATCAATCAGGGTCCAGGCTCAATTGGAAATCATCAAAGAGGGTCCAGGTTCAACTGGAAACCAATAATTAGGGTCCGGGTTCAACTGGAAACCATCAATTAGGGTCCAGGTTCAACTGGAAACCATCAATTAGGGTCCAGGTTCAACTGGAAACCATCAAAGAGGGTCTAGATTCATCTGGAAATCAAATAGGATCCGGCTTCAACTGGAGATCATCAACCAGGGTCCAGGTTCAACTGGAAATCGTCCCTTGAGGCTTCGGTTCCACTGGAAGCCACGATGCCTCAACATTGGTCCGCACGCTAAAACCCGCCAATCACGGACAGAAACGTACACGCACGATCCTACCATCAGCCAAGTACAAAGAACCCACCTTTAACCCCACGGACGGGAAGAACCAGCCAATTGCTACCAGGAAATGGTTTTCGGAAATATTTTACAAGGTGCCACAGACGGCGCTTCAATGCCTCCATAAATTGCTTAATGGGAGATTTGTCCTGACGGACGCGGTAACGATGCGTCACACCTTCGGGCTCCCCTTCGCAGGATTGGGTGGGGCAGCTTACTCGATTACAAGTGGTGGGGGAAGTTCCCTGCGGTAGAGGGGGGGGGGGGGAAATCAGGGAAGGGCGCGATTTTAGGGAAATCCCTCGCCTGGAAAGTGGAAATCGCTCCATCGACGCGTCGCCCGTATATACGGGTTTAAACCCCTCGGAGGAAGATGGTACGTACCGCTGACTGCGATGGTACGTGGGTGGTACATATCCTTGGGCTTGATGGTACGTACCCTTCAGCACGACGGTATGACCCTAGCGCACTATGGTACGGTCATTGTTTACTGTGGTACGTACCCTTGAGCACGATGGATATGGCTCTTGAGCACAACGGTACCGCTCCTTCATCACGACGATACGACATTTGAGCACGACGGTACGACCCTTAAGCACGACGGTACGACCCTTGAGCTCGACGGTGCGACCTTTGACCATGACGGTACGACCTTTGATTGCGATGGTACGACCTTTGAGCTAGAATGGTACGTACCTGTAAGAGCAACAGTACGGCCCTTTAGCGCTTCAGTACGGCCCATGAAGACGACGGTACAACCCTTGACTCAGCAAGACGGTACGACCCGTGACTCAGCACGACGGTACGACCCTTGAGCACAACGGTACCGCTCCTTCATCACGACGGTACGACCCTCGAGTATGATGACCTGGCCTCTCCAGGCCATAAAGGTTAACGAAGTGAATGGATGTGTAAGAAAGGCGCGTGGTACGCAGCCTCGTTTGCAAGAGAATTAACGAATTTAACGACTGTAAGAGAACAAGTGTTCAGCGCCTCGTTAATGCCTCGGGAAAAAGAGACATGGCGCCTGCCAGCGGAGAGGGAGGTGGGAGGGGGGGGGGGAAGTCGTCATTTACTGATTACAACAGATTACATTGAACTAAATGACAGGAAAATGTGTATATACATTTTTAAAAGAATTCCATGGATTATATTGATCATCATGATAAATCATGAACACAGAGTGATTATGGAATATTTTAGGCTTATCTTTGATGACGGATTATAAATATATTGGGAAAAAGCATTTGGATTAATGAATCGCGTATATGACGATATTAGAAGAGATAATGCGTGAAAATGTAAAATGAAGTAATAACATGAAGATAGGTTTCACCCCCAACTAGTGGAGGGAATGGGGAGGCTTTGGGTGTGGGCAATTACTACCCCTTTGTGTCTCCATGTATCACTGATTGACTCAATAATTCAATACATTGATTTTATAGTTAGAGCGACCGATACAGGATGATATCTGGGGATTTGGGTGTGTGTGTGTGTGTGTATGTGTACTTTGGCCTGTGGTCTCAGGGGGTGAAGGCGGGAACTCAGTTTTACACATTTTACGTGTCTATATCTATGATAAGTAATTGTCTATATGTGTTATAGATTCTTTCTTTCGTTCTAAATGGAGGCATGAGATACTACCATAAAGACGTGATGAATGGTAGGTTTGGAGTGAGAGAGACTTTGAGGTATCGGGGTCCTAGAATTCAGGA
This sequence comes from Panulirus argus, assembly GCA_038088735.1. NCBI lineage: Eukaryota > Metazoa > Arthropoda > Malacostraca > Decapoda > Palinuridae > Panulirus > Panulirus argus. Next base: position 5,573 of record JAYMFT010190858.1, read on the forward strand.
GGGTGAGAGGCATGCGTGGGATGGAATGAACTGGATCGACGTGGTATACGGGGGGCGACGCAAGAGAGGCCGGGTAGAGATGAGTACACCCACACCAGCAGCGTTGCTGGTCGCGAGGGAGACGGGCTGGAGATGTATAAGGGAAAGCGGCAGGAGGCCAGAAGGAAGGTGCGGGGTTGAAAAAGAGGGCAAATGAAAATTGGGATGAGTGAGTATCATTTAACTTTTAGAGGTCTGAAAGAGGAGCCACAAACCATTTAGAAAGACACGGATACTTTAAAAGCCTGTGCAGACGGCATTTAAAGGAGGTAATGTCCTTTAAAGTGACCACAGCACTTGGAAAGATGAGAAATGCACAGGCCTTTTAAAATGCCTGAAACGCCTGAGAAGGATGTACTCTTGGCATAATAGCGATAAGACCCCATAACAGTAATGAAATAATGGCCTTAAATGTAAAGGCCCTTACGAGCCAAATTAGAAAGAAACACAATTACTTCATAAAAGAGTACACATGACGTCACAAGATACGGTCCATGAAAAGAAATGATAATTCACATGCCCTTACCACAGGCATTAACGCTGCACGGGCCGTTTAGAAAGACGCCGCGCTGCTTCGGGCTGCACAGACGTATGTCGTAACACGGACGTGACGGTGATGAATATGTCCTTCGGAAGGGACGCGGGCGTGACGGACTTAGACCCTAGCTGATGTACAGTTGGTCGCGTCACATGTGCTTAGCGTTACGAAGCTGTTCCTCTCACTACACACACACACACACCCAAGCGGTTTGAATGCCGGCCATTGATTTGTCATCTCGCGATATATTTATGATATACTCGCGATACGTTCGCGTTATACTTCGCGATATATTCGAGGCGGAACGATAGGCCCCCAACGCTGCAGTTTAAGACGTGGCATCCATAATCTGTCGACTCGTTAATTAGACAATTAGCATATTAACAAAATTATAGATCTCATTAATGATGGCCCAGATCTAGTTAATTTGGGCCGCTAGTGATTAGAACATGATTAAGTTGTTTACGATATAAGGTGGTGTGGGGGAGGAGGAGGCGGCTAATAAAGGCGCTAACGACGGGAGGGCAATTGAGTCATCAAGGAATCGGTGATTAGGTAAACAGGAGCGTCCTAGGGATTTTAGGTGGGGGGGGGGAGGATGAAGGGCGTATCCCTGGAAGTGAAGGATATTTGCTGGAAAGGACCTGGTGGAGAGCTGTTGCAGATGCCTTGTGTTGGCCTGCCTACGCGTCCGGTCTGAGTTCGTCGCATCCTCGGGAGCTGAATGAGAATCGGGAGAGTTGGAAAGAGCAGGAGTGAGAGTGGAGAGAGAGAGAGAGAGAGAGTCGAGAGATGGATGAGAATCGGGGGAGTTCTAAAGAGCAGGAGAGAGGAGTGAGAGTAGAGAGGGAGAGAGAGAGAGAGAGAGAGATGGATGAGAATCGGGAGAGTTCTAAAGAACAGGAGAGAGGAGTGAGAGTAGAGAGGGAGAGAGAGAGAGAGAGAGAGAGAGATGGATGAGAATCGGGAGAGTTCTAAAGAACAGAAGAGAGGAGTGAGAGTAGAGAGAGAGAGAGAGAGTCGAGAGATGGATGAGAATCGGGAGAGTTCTAAAGAGCAGGAGAGAGGGAGAGGAGTGAGAGTAGAGAGAGAGTAGAGAGTGAGAGGACAAAATGAGTGTTGAAGTGGTGCCTGGAACCATCTTGACTCCCTTCGTGTCGAGACTTCTGGCTTTATCTTCCTCATCCGCCGTGTTCCACACTACCTCTCCTTTTCCCTTATCTCTCATCCTCACACTATTCGTCGTAGCATCTTGTGTCTCATTATCAGTCGTAATGAAACATGTCTTTCCCCAGCAACTATGACCTGTCCCTCATACTCGTACACCAGGCGTTCCACTTCTTAGAAACCGTCTTTGCATTGTTATTTCTCCCTTTCCTTCCTTTGTCTTTAAAGCCTGTCTTCAGTGGGGGCCTTTGTCATGCACAGCGGCCTTCGACATAAAGAGAGAGAGAGAGAGAAAGAGAGAGAGAGAGAGAGAGTAGAGCGAGCTGGCGATGAATGGGAGTACAGAGTCATTCTGAACCACACTGTTGTCTCCGCATGTCCTCTGGAGCGATGGCGTTAAAGTCACTATCATAGCTAAGGAAGAGGAGAGGCGGGAGGGGGGTAAGGAGGAGGAAGAGGGTGAGGGAAGGGGGAGGAGGTTTGAGGAGGGGGGAAAGCACGAGTCCATCGGGACGGGGGAGGGGAGAGTGAGGGGAGGGTCACCACGAGACGCAGGCAGATTACATCATTTATGCAGCTGTAGGAGCAGGACTGTGTACCTAGAGCGGAGGCAGCGAGTCCCCCTGAGTGGCTGAGAGAGAGAGAGAGACTGAGACCCCTATTCCCCCTCCCCCCAATCCACTCCCAGATTCCCATATGGGGCGCCCCAGCCCCCCTCCCCCTCCTTCCACCCAAGTGGGAGCCACTTAGGCCCCCCCAGTCAAGTGGGACAAATTGTAATTGGATTACATTTAAGTGTGAGGCCGGAGGGCGTCATGCTCGTTAGGGTATAAACCAACTTGTGGGGGAAGGGGCCGTGTCCCCGTAGGTGACCGTGGACACGGTACGCCCACGCTTCCCCCCAGAGATTCCCGCCCCCAAGAAACATTCCCCCAGCCCTTGTAAGATTTCTGTGTTCACACAACCCCAGAGGCAGTCCCCCAGTCCCCCTCCCAGAGATGACCAACCCCTTACGAATAGTCCCCCCAGCCCCCACAAGGGGTGCTAACCCCTTAGACGACCTGCCCCAGACATCACAACCCCCGGAATCCCAGACAACACCCCCACCTCCAGTCTCTCTGGGGATGCAATGACTATATGACAGTGGTGCAGTAACGGGGGAGCTACCGCCCCCCTTTAATCTGACACCCCACTCCCCCAGATTACCACGACTAGGGCGGTGGTGGTCGTCGCTGTGGTCGTGTGGGAGACGACTGTCTTGCACCGTGTGACTGGGAATTCATGGCGCAGCTTTTCTGGACGATAACCCTCGATCATTACACGCGTACTTCACCCTTATTGTCAAATGTTTTCCATATAAGTTAAAGTACCAGTACTTTATAAGTGCCTCGAGGTCTTATTTTATTTTTCCAATAGAGATTCGTCTTTATTGCCAGCCCACCCCCGTCACGACCCGTCACACCCCGTCACGACCCGTCACGCCCACCTTACGAACCCTGTCGTAAATATTGCAGGGTCTGCGCCTTCACGGCCGTGGGCGTAAAACAGATACCGTACCGTCACATCCTAGGTTGCTTACCGTCACACCCTGAGAAGCGTCACTCCCTAAGTTTACCTGCGTCACATCTTGATATTCTTATGCGTCGCATTCCAACTTTCTTACCATCACACGCTAGGAGTAGCAGCGTCACATCCTAAGCTTATTTGCGTCACTCTTTAAGGTTAGCGGCGTCACATCTCAAGCTCATAAGCGTCACGGTCTCCGTTTTATAACGTCACATATCAAATTTCTCAGCACCATAACCGTAACTGGAAGCACAAGAGAGAGAGAGAGAGAGAGAGAGAATATTTACGAGCAATAACGTCGAGATCTTGCCACAAGGCAAGGGTAGCGCGTTGCGCTCACCGCAGGAGAGTCTACAGTTACGAAACACGAGTCGTGTGGGCTACTGAAGGGCAACAACCCACGTGTGGGAGAGACGGGGAGGAAAGGACAGCGTCCTGGGGGCCAAGGGAGTGACACTTGACATCCACGGAAGTGCTGGCTCACCGCCCAACCGTCACTTCAACTCCCTACCTCTCCCTCCGATACTCAGGCGGGTAGTACAGGTGATAGACGCCCCTTTGTCAGGGGTGGGAGAGAGAGAGAGAGGAAGGGAGAGAGAGAGAGAGAGAGAGAGAGAGAGAGAGAGAGAGAGAGAGCCAAGTTAGGCTCGGCTTCCCTGTGAACTCCTCTTTGGGTCAGCAGCGGAGTCCCTCCCACATATCACCACTGCCACAGACACACGGAGTTTGCATATGATTACCGTCCTTTGCGCCTGTTTTGCATATCATTATGTTAATTCATGTGGCGTCGCCGCTCCCACTAGGCCGTCGTGGAGGACAACTTAACCCCCCCCCCTTCTCCCCCCTTCTACGACCTCAGCCCATGGGGAGAAGGAAGGAAGTGGGGAGAAGCGAGGTAGGGAGGCGAGGGGGAGGGGGAGAGAGATAGAGGAGGGGGATGGGGGAGACGTGAAGATAAACATGAATAATAATGAAGACTTTAGCCCATGAGCAATGACGACTTTAGTCTGTGTGATTAATTTCAGTCCCCCGGGATTACTCTGGTATCAGGTATAGCGATGAACGTCTTCCGCCTCATCGTTTTTGTTTTACGAGTCTGTTATCTCCCTCCCCCCTCCCCCCTCTCCCTTGTCTGCTATCGTCCTGGGAGGCTTGAGGCTTGAGTTATCGTGGTGTGCAGGTTATCGTCCCCCACCAGCGGCTGACATCGTCTTCACTCTCCAGGGGGTCATGTCATCGTTCTCAAGGGGTCAGGTCATCGTTCTCAAGGGGTCAGGTCATCGTTTTCAAGGAGTAAAGTCATCATTCTCAAGGGGTCAGGTCATCGTTCTCAAGGGGTCAAGTCATCATTCTCAAGGGGTTAAGTCATCGTCCTCAAGGGGTCAAGTCATCGTTCTCAAGGGGTCAGGTCATCATTTTCAAGGGGTCAAGCCATCGTTTTCAAGGGGTCAAGTCATCGTTCTCAAGAGGTCAAGTCCTAGTTCTCTAGGGGTCAAGTCTTCGTTCTCAATGTGGTCAAAGTCAAAGTCTTTGCTCTGAAAGGCTATTAGATATCTCAAAGCACAGGGAGATACCATAACCTTGTACTTAACTGAGCAATATATAAAAAAGATACAGGAAAGTGAAAAACGATAAGTTTCCAAGTGCACTTTCGTGTAATGATCACATCGTCGGGGGAGATCCAAGAATGAGATAGAAGACGTAGAACAGTCAGTTGATATGAAAGGAGGAGACGTAGCGAAGACGCCATTGCTAAACCGTCGTATACAAGGGCTTAACTAATCTTTCTGAGAGGGTTTAACGACAGCTCGTTTCCGTTTAACGGCATATCCCGACCCTCTCTGCACGACACAAGTAACAGCTCAAGTACTACAACGAGTACGATGATTTAACTTTTCTTGCTTCGTACGATAACCATCTTAAGCCCCGCTGTCCAAAAGGACTGGGCGACCAGGCAAAGTTAACTTGCGCTCTATTTACATAGAGATGATGGTCGAAAATCTAAGGATTACAGGCTCCCTTAGTGTCCCAGGGCACCATATAATACGTGGTGAAAATGGGTTGTTGACTTCTCCTTTCTGTAAGCTTATAAGAAGGGTGATAATAGCCCTTCCCAGTGACCCACAGGTGTGGGTGAAGAAATTACTGGAAATTTATCCTTATCATATATGTAAATAATATCCTAGGTAGTCTTCAAATTCCAGGTCTTCTGGTTCCAGGTCCTTCTATTCTGGTACCAGGTCTTCTGTAAGCCCCATGTCTTCTTCAAGACCCAGGTCTACTCCTAGCCCTAGGTCTTCTCCAAGACCCAGGTGGTTCTCTTAGTTCCAGGTCTTCTCCAAGACCCAGATGGTTCTCTTAGTCCCAGGTCTTCTCCAGGTCTCAGGTCTCCATTCACGAAGCTACCATTGCTAATCCTTGCATATAGACCCAAGGCTAAAGCCACTTCCTACAGTAATGATATAATGAAGAAAAAAATGAAATGGTTCCTCGTGTAAAATGCCCCTCTTAAGGGGTGACGATGGAGTGAGTAACAGATGATTAGTTATAGCTAACTCGTCAATATTAGGACTATTATCCCCCCCCCATCTTCCCATTAATGGGGAGACAAGAACCTTCCCCATCTCCCACTAGAGGAAAAAACATCCTCTCTCTCTTTCTCTTTCTCTCTCTCCATGAGTGGGGAGACACCATCTCTCCCCATCCACACCATTCAGACGACACGTGCCTTTGGTCACCCTACTCGACCTCTCCAGTCTGGACGGAAACCCCCCCCCCCCATTAAGGAGGAGTTACCTCACTCAGGAAGACTTCCCCCCCACTAGGAAGGACTCATTCAGGAGGGACGCCAACTTAGAAGAGAAAAGATCCCCCACTTGAAAACAGCCTGCCTTCGTCTCTCTCTCTCTCTCTCTCTCTCTCTCTCTCTCTCTCTCTCTCTCTCTCAGAATATTTTTTTATTTATACTTTTCT
>JAYMFT010190869.1:0-11854 GCA_038088735.1 Panulirus argus
TAACCTATTCATATCTAATCTACTTGCATGGTCAAGCAAGTACGGAAAAGGCAAGACGGGGGTCACAGGGAATACCAATCTTTCACAGGGTTGTTGTATTTACGAATGTATGATATTCTAGTGGGCGACGAGGCCATGACGTGGGTGAGAGGGTGGAAGAGAGGCTGGTTGTCTGAGTGTTACTGATCCTACAGAGCTCGATCCAAATGGCAACCAACTTTCAGTTTCCTCGACTCGGCGATTGCCCCTCATTCTCTGCATCAGGACACCGTTTCCGTTTCTCATGACGGACACATTACTTAATTAGCAAATTTGAGACCTACATATCGAACGAAAAGCTGCAGTATTATCCTGGACGTAGCATACATTTCTCAGCACTCGCAGTCCATCAGTAACAGATTCAAGTTTGCCAGCGTCTTGTAGCGGTGGTGAAGGCATCTGTTCTCATTCAAGGTCGTGGCATCACAGGAGGAGAGGCGGGTCCTGGGGTATATAAAGCGGTCGCATCCCTCGACCAGCATCACTTCGACGCTTCCTTACCACCAAACATGTTTTACAAGGTACGGTTCAGACAAATGTACTAGCTCTCATTACTACTGTAAACGGCTAATTTGGCGTATATCTCAAACATTCACAGTTAATACAGTGATAATCTTCGGTGCCGAAGAGTGAGGATGCCTGAAATACAGTTGTTGCTGAAGTGTGAACTGTAAGGAGAGGTTCTGATCTGCCCAATTCTCCAGGTTGCGGTCCTGACCGCCCTTGTGGTGGCGACAGTCGCCCGCCCAGAGTCTCCAGCCCATCCCCGGCCCGTCTACGGTCCTCCTCCTCCTCCTACCTACGCCCCTCCTCCACCTCCACCTCCTCCTCCTCCTCCTACCTACGCCCCTCCTCCTCCTCCCCCTCCTCCACCTCCTACCTACGGACCACCTGCCCCCAAATACGGTGACCCCCCTCCTCCAGCGGTAAGTTTACTCCACAGTGGGCGAGGCTGCCCGTATGTATATGTCGCCCACTGTAAACACCTCAGTACCTGCCACTAACACACTGTTGAAATCTATTTGCTATACACCATCCTGGACGAGGGCCATCACAGAGCTTTGCACCTTCCCCTCTGACCTTTACCATCCTTACTCCAGGCTAAACCCAAGTACGAGTTCACCTGGAATGTGAAGGACGACTACTCAGGCAACGACTTCGGTCAAGATGAAAAACGTGACGGCTACGACACTCAGGGGTCGTACTACGTGTTGCTTCCCGACGGTAGGATACAGAAGGTGACCTACAATGTCAACGGCGACTCTGGCTTCGTGGCCGATGTTACTTACGAGGCTGGCAGCGCAAAACCACACTACCAGCCCACCTACACTCCAGCTCCTCCCGTCTATGGCTGAGTCAGCAGCCACCTCTTCACTCGACTGCAATTATATTTATCATTGTTCATACTAATCAAAGCACAAGATGTAAATAAATCGCATGAAGAAACTCAATATCCTTTTATCTCTCAACCTAGATGAATGAAGACCTGCACAGATATCGGGCAAGCAAGCATGTCACTCACACTTGCATGAGAATGACTTCAGGAAGAATATTTCACATTCTGATTCCCACAATGTTCATCCAGTCACGTTCTAATCGATGTATCAGTTACTGATACTACTGATAGCTTGTTAACATTCTTCTCAACAAACCTCAGCGTCATGCACAACAAACTATGTTAGCCTCACAAGCAACAACAGACATACTTGTTTACTTCCACCGCAGGAAACCACACCTGATCTCGCTACCAACTACCAGGTGTACGTACCCTGATCTCACTACCTACTAGCAGTGTACGTACTCTGATCTCACTGCCTACTACAATGTACTTACCCTGATCTCACTACCTACTATCAGGTGTACGTAGCCTGATCTCACTACCTATAACATTGCACGTACCCTGATCTCACTGCGTACTACCAATGTACTTGCCCTGATCTCACTACCTACTATCAGGTGTACGTACCCTAATCTCACTACCTATAACCATTGTACGTACCCTGATCTCATTGCCTACTAACAGGTGTATGTAACTGATCTAACTACCTACTACCAAGTGTATGCACTGATTTCATTAGCTACTATTAGCTATGCGTACTCTGATCTCACTATCTACTACCAGTGATCGTACCCAGAAAAGGATCTGTGGGAATCACAAATATTACTGAAACCAAACATTTTGGGAATCTTTTACCAGTCCAGATAGAAATATGTCCACGATATATTCATAGAACAAAATTAATCATATGTTATACTACAATACACTAATAACTAAGATTATTTCCACTGGGTGTATAAGAAGATAAGATCAAATAACATGCACTTCACTGAATACCTCAACACCTTGCATTATTGCGTACACTGGGTTAAAGAACGCTAGGTATGAATTAGCACAGCTTGTGATCAGTAATTATTTCACAACTCTGAGCTCAGATATTAACAGAGCGTACCCTGAATGTGAAAACTGCTGACGCGATACAGTCTTTAAGGATCATACACAATGTTTACACTACAAAAGTTTGAATGTCGGCAACATAGGGTAAAGCTTTCCATACAGATAAAGGAGACACCAGCTCCCAGCAATTGTTCCCACTCTCCACAGCAACACAGAGTACATACAGTCAGCCGGTTCCTGAAGTACTTGTGGCCTACCTGACCCATGCTCTCTCTCCACACAGTACCTCCTTCACCACCATCACCGGACCAACGATAGTGATGCGTTCGAGTCCAAGCTGCTCCAAGACTCGATCAAACCCAACTCGAGAATCACACTGACCTCGCCACAGACAGCTGCTTCACACAGAACTGGCAGCTCAGTAAGGAGGCGGTGTGGCTGGCTTTGGTAATACCTGCATTTCTTCTCGTCTGGTCTCCTGCCTTCTCTGACGTCAGCTGTGGTTGGACAAGACACCACACATCCCTTACAGGACATCAGGCAATAAAGATTGAGCTCCACATTGAAGTTACTAATAATTCAACCCCAGGCTGAAGTTTCCAACTACCTTTTGCCTGTTGTACCCATATCTGAACTACCAAAAGTGCCAGCTATATGCGACACGGACACTGGACACCTTCCACAAAAAAATGACCGAGCAATCTTGAAGTCATGATATTCTCTTAATGTAATAAATTTCAAAATCCTATCTACTAATACTGTATATAAAACGTCTGTGCTATTTAGTATATAATACATTTGTACCATCTAGTAATACATCTGTACTATCTTACATAGATACATTTGCTCTACCTAGAATATGATATATCTCTAATATCTAGTATATGCTACATTTGTATTATCTAGTACATAATACATCTGTACTATTTAGTATATAATACATCTGTATATCCGGTATTTGATATATCTGCAGTATCTACAGTACGATACATCTATACTCTGCAGTATACAATGCATTTTTACTATCTAGAATATATTATGTATATACTATGTAGTATATAATACATCTCTACTACTTAATGTACAATACATCTGTACTACCTAGTACTACAGTGTACCATATAGTATATGTTACTTCTGTATTATCAAGCGTACAATACTTGTGTACTGTAATATCTAGTATATGGTACATTTGTACTCTCTGGTATGCAATACATCTGTGCTACTTAGTATGCAGTGTTAGCATGTATTAAAAAACAACTGTCGTTCGTCCCACACGGATTCGTAAGTATGATTTTAAGCAAGTAATAAGGCAGTTCAAGGAAGTCGTGACATGTTTGAAAATGACGGCCGTATGTTGATGACTTGTCTGGGAGTCTTATATCTGTGTACAGAGAAAGGAAATATTCTTGAGATCATCATGTGAGTTGATGTCTGTTGGATGGTGAAAGACATTTATTTCTGCGTAGAAAAAAGTTTGCTTTAATATTAAGTCTATGGTGTACCAAGGTAACAGTCAACTAGGATACGTAAAGGTTTGCGATGCTGTCTTTAGTAAACCCACAGGTGTCCAACAGGGCTTTTTGGTAACAATTTATATGGTATGGTTTACCTCAGATGCCATAGGCTTTACGTAGTTCCCTTCCCACATCCAGCCCCCACAGACCTTTCCATGGTTTACCCCGGACGCTTCATATGCTCTAGTTCAGTCCATTGACAGCATGTCGACCCCAGTGTACCACATCGTTCCAATGCACTCTATTCCGTGCACGCCTTTCACCCTTCTGTATGTTCAGGCTTCAATCGCTCAAAATCATTTTCACTCTTTATATCCATCTCCAATTTGGTCTCTCCGTTCTCCTTGTTCTCTCCACTTCTGACACATATATTCTCTCTGACAACCTTTCCTCACTCATTCTCTCAATATGTACAAAACTATTTCAGCACATCATCTTATGCTCTCTCAAATGCATTTTTTATTTCCACACATCTCTCTTACCCTTACATTACTTACTCGATCAAACCATCTCACACCTCATACTCTCCTCAAACACCTCATTTATAAACACATCCATCCTCCTCTGCAAAACCTCATTTATAGCCCACGCCTCCCATCCATATATCATCGCTGGGACTAATAGCCCTTCAAACATTCACTTTTGGCACTCCCACATAATGTTTTCTCTTTCCACACATTCTTCAGTGCTCCCAGAACCTTCGTCGCCTCCCCCACCCTATGGTTCACTTCCATTTCTAGAGTTCCATTTGCAGCCATGTACACTCCCAGATATCTAAAACGCTTCACTTCCTCCAATTCTTCTTTTTTTTTTTTTACATTTAAACTCACACCTCAACTATCTTGTTCTCCAACCCTGCTGAATCTAAAACCTTGCTTTTATTCACATTTATTTTCAGCTTTCTCCTTTCACACACTCTTCCAAACTCAGTCACCAACTTCTGCAGTTTGTCACTCGAATCTGCCAACAGTACTGTATCATCAGGCTGTACTGAACGCTTTCCACTACAAGTTCCGTGAAAGAAGATAAGTGTAAATCAAGAAGAACTGACGACTTTCAAAGAATGTGTGTTGATTATACAGAGAGGCAACTGTTTTATGCTTGCTTTCCCGTAGGAGGAGGTCCACACACCCAAGCCTCACCCACTCAGTAGGGAGGTGCTCAGAGCCGCAGCGCAGGAGGAGAGGGACGCACCTGTGACGCCAAAGGACCCAAGACGGGAATAGAATCCGTCTCACGAGAAAGATGCTGAGCTAGGTCATGACAGGAGAAACCCAGTGTCGTACCTGGGATGAGATCTGATCCACCCACTGCTGCGCCTGGGATGGGATCGAATCCAGCCACTTCTGGGCCTTGGATGGGATATGATCCACCCACTGCTGCGCCTGGAATGGGATCTAATCCAACCACTGCTGCGCCTGGGATGGGAGATAACCCAATAATTGGAACACCTATCAGAGGAAAGGAATCAGTTACTGGACACTCCATCAGAGTCCCAAATAAACAGTCTTCAGATCAATGATTTTAGCAGGCTTACGACATTCACCGTTTTCCCTTGATGAAGGAATTCTAGAGAGATCCACTTGAAATGATTGCCTTCGGCACTAGTGATCGTGTTGGGAGAGGTGAGAAAGACGTTGGGGAATACGGTGAACATATAAGACCTCTTGATTAGGCTGGGCTGCCCAGGACGAAGCTTAACCGGTCTTTCAGTCGCGCTATCTATGAGCATGGTGGCCACCCCTTGTGGAGGAGAGGAGGGGTAACCGTAACAGGCCGAAATGAGATATATATGAAACTAGAAAAGTGATGAAACGATATGCATTAGTATCTGGTGAGGTAGAACTGACCATGTCACATAAGAGTACCTAGACATCCGAGAGGCACTTCTTCCTGTTGGCAATCATCAGCTCACCTGCGTAAAGCGATCTCCCTACCGCAATGGCCGCTGCCCGGGCCAGTACTCGCAGCTGCTGAGGTGGGCACGTGTGTACTCGTATTACCGGCCGCGTCACTGCCCTCAGGTACTGCCGATCTACTTTCAACTACCTTCACCTGACAGCCACCAATAATACTGCACCTCCATCATGCACCCACCTTCATGTGACCAAAGCTTTGCTAATACCAATGCCAAAATGCTGTGTGCTATGTCACCAGTTTCACTCAGGACTCAATCATTTCGCCTATGACCTCTCAACATTGTTTGCGTGCATCTTGCCATCTATCTTCGTGTATCAGCAGATCTTCCTGAAACCTCTTGAGACAGGATTCCTGCATGACCCAGTGACGTATCTTCCCTTTTCTCTTTCAAAGGTGTGACGTCACAGGAGGCCTGGGAGGAGCTTGGGCTATATAAACTGACCGCATTGTGTTGAGCATCAGTCCCTCCCTTCCCGAGCACCGCCAAACATGTTCGTCAAGGTAACCTCTCACCCTCACTTGCTCCTGTCTTAACTCTGTCCTCTAAACAGTGAAACAGCCGAGGCCATGAGTATATAATTTTGCTTAAGGGATGTTCTGGTGAAGTCAAGTCAGTGACTAATGCTACAGTTCTTCGTCAGGTTATGGTGGTGGCTTCCCTTGTGGCGGCAGCCGCCTCCAGCCCTGAATCTCCCCCAGTCTACGGAGCGCCTCCCCCAGCTTACGGCCCTCCCCCGCCCCCTCCAGAGGTAAGTCTGGTCCACATTGGCATGACTGCCAAATCCTCTCTCTCTCTCTCTCTCTCTCTCTCTCTCTTCGCCAGAAATCACAGCCATAAACGAAAATACTTGTTACATAAATCCGGAAAAAGCCGGGGAAGCTCATATATATGAATATGTATGTAATTCAATACTTGCAGGCCCCCCCAAAGTATGACTTCGACTGGAAAGTCCAGGACTACATCGGCAACAACTTCGGCCACCAGGAGACTCGAGACGGCTACAACACCCAGGGCTCCTACTACGTTCATCTCCCCGACGGTCGTCTGCAGAGGGTGGACTACACTGTCCACGCTGACTCAGGCTTCGTAGCCCAAGTCAACTTCGAGGGTGAGGCCCAGTACCCAGAGCCCAAGAAAGACTATGCTCCACATCCAGCTCCCACCTACGCCCCACCTCCACCTCCTCCTCCTCCACCTCCACCTCCCTCTTACAACCCACCACAACCTCCCACCTACAACTAAGTCAAGAGCGATTCAAGAGAAACCCACCTATGACTTCATACATTCTGAACGTCATTATCTACCACATATTATCATGTGAATACATAGAGCGAAGAGGACGACATCTAATGATAGTGATATCCTGATACACATTGTACGGTAAGACGCGCCACACACCTCTACAGACAACTGATCAGAGAAATCCTTTGTGCCTCACGGAAGGTGTACCCAACTGTGTTGCCTGTTGTGATAAGAAACTTCTGTGGCCTGATTGTTGAACCTGGGCTTCTGGATGATGTGCATACCAAACTTCTCCTCCACACCAACCTTGCTCTAATGTAAAGCCAAGGATATCCATAAACAGATGGGATCCTAATGGAATGTTCATATTTATTGTGTAACTGGATATTTGCAAATACTATTCTTTCCACTGACTGCATGTTTAATAACACTCCAATAAATTCCATAAAGTGAAACGAGTATTTCATATTATAAACCTTAACATTCATTACGTACACAACAACTCGCCACAGTGCATCACAAAACCAGACCTTCGTTCTCACGGGACATCACTTCGAACTCAGGTCACATCTCCCCAACTACCCCAGTTACTGCCTCCAGTGTTTTTGTACGGAAGTTGTCTCTGAACGCGTACACTTATTGGAAAGAAAATTTCGAAAAGCAAAAATGGCAGTCCATCATCTTCGTCTGAACTCAGGCAGGAGAAAAGACTTGGGTATGTCTCTAAAGTGTCTCTCATTACCTTACATTCTGGTTTTACAGCATCACTTTCATCTGCCATAGTTACGACATCACTGCATCCTGGCCTCCATACACATTAACTCCTCGGGAACAGTGACTAACTTCACGCTGTTGGGCCCACCTCCCGTTAGTCACATGTAAACATGAAATGAAGAGAAAAGAAAATTTAATTTCATGGGAAAGTAACATCGATGGGCGGAGATATTTGAGCCGAACACAATAACAACTGAATTCAAACAGGAACAGACCACTGGGTCCCAACCAAACTGTTTATCGAGACTGTCGGGAATAACTCATAAGCTTAGTCCAAATGATATGTCATGCTAAACACAATATCTGCTCAGTATACGATATGCTTAGAAACACTGGAAATGGATTCTTCTTTCTTGGAGAGCTACAGAAAAGGAATTGACGACGCCAAAGGAAGCATCTGGGTCTCCAGCACATCAGTGCCCGCGCCACTAGGCGAGCTCACTCGGTTCTCAAGTAATGCCATCTCAATCGTGACTTGTGGTCAGAGTTTAAGTCAGAGGGAAAATGTGAGGAAGATTGTGGGAAGCGCTTTGTGGCAGCCGTACCCGTGAAATTAACCATAACGAGTTAGATTATGACAATTCTGGTGAGAACTGAGGAAATGCGGAGGTACGGAAGACCACTTGACATTAAATTATTTAAAAAAGGAGGCATTGAGTCGAACCAGTTTTAGAAGATTTTCCATAACCCCCGGAAGATGTTGACGACCTGCAAGAAGTGCCCCATTAGACTATGAATGCTGCCTGGGAGGGAAGGAGAGAGAGAGAGAGAGAGAGAGAGAGATGACTTCAGAGGGTGTCACATGACAATATAAGGTAGATGCATACTGCTCGGGCCATATAGGATTTGTGAAAAAGACTTTCCTTGCCATAAATCTACCTAATTTCCCTATTGTCATTAGCCTCGAGTCTGATTTTGTTATTGCCTTCTCAAACGATATTAACATATGACTTATAACGGTATATCTATCTCCCAGTTATACCATTAGTCACTATGTATAGTGTACAACTTTCTTTCAAAGTTATCATTTTACAAAGTACTCCTTTTCCTATGCTTATGAGAAACAGCAAAAAGAGAAGTGCGACGAGATTATAAATTCTTCTGTTTGTTCGTGATGTTTATACTAATTTTCATACGATGGAGAAATAAAGGGAACGGCCAAAATATTCAAATCTTCATTCAGGTAACACTATGTTTACATTTTATGTAGACACACCAAACACTCCCGAGAAAATATAGCACACAGGTTTTATCGCCGTTGAAGTGATTGAAATGTAAATATCTCAAATATTTTTAACAGAAATCGAGAGGAATTATCCACGCGTGATTTCCATTCTATGTTAACTGGTGTATGCAGTTACTGTGTAACTGAACTGAAAGCAATCTGTCTACCCATAACTAATTGGCTCTCATTTGATGACAAATAACCAAATAATATTCGTAAATTATACCATGGTTATGAGCCACAAGACTAAAAGGCCCAGGTGATTATGGAAAAGATCCTGATACTTATTCAGTTACAATGGTCAACAAAATCTAACTTTTTCCTCATCAAAGATACAGTGTATCTAGACCTATTTTCGATGCAGATTACGAATTTTCAGTCCGTTTTAGTACAACACGTCTCATTTTCTTTCAACGGGTACATACTTTTTCAGTTCAACTGCAGCCACATGATGTATAGGCGAAGGTAAAATGAAAAGATTTGTACCAGTTCAAACATTTTCCTGCAGAAATTCAGTATTCCGAGGTAGAAGGTATGCAAAGAAGATACTATCCATAAGGACAAGCTAAAAACTTTGAGCCTTTTACCTTCTACGGCGATCTTCACAAGCTAAAAGTGCTGAGCTTTGGACCTCCTATGGTGCTCTGACTCAGGTTCGTCCCTGTATAACATCCAGTAGTAATCTGCAAGCATTCCCTTATTCCAGACACCCTGGTATCGATGCTCCATCGCGCTGACGTCTTAGTGGAGGCTCTCTCATTGTTCGTCAGACACTGCTCCAAGGTTCTGCCCCAAAAACGTCCAGATGCGAATGGAGAAAATACACCTTGAGGGAAATCCTACATCTCATAGCAGCATAGGATCTCAGAAGTCTTTTCACTCCACCTTCAAAATCCGGAGATCTTATGTTTCTCAAGAAATTTTCACATAGTCAACCGAAAGAGTTCCAGGCCTCCAGCTCCAAGTCATCAAAATGTGTGCTGAAATTCTGGTCTTGCAGGAGTACCTTTACCTGTGGACCGACGAATCCTTTCTAGTTTCTCTTGGCCAGTTTTTTTTTTTCACAAATTGCCTCTTGCGGCCAAGCTTTATGTGAAGAGCGGGAAGAAGAATATTTTGGGAATCAACTAGAGGCTTACACTGGACACTCGAAATTCCTGGCTCATTTGATATTCGTTGAGGCCTGGAAGTTGTTCGACTATCCCAGAGGCATAAAAAACAGCATTATTTCGTGAATCCTGACTGCATTCCCTTCAGCATGCTGATCACTTTTAAGTCCACACATATTTTCCAATAGCATTTTCTTTATTCTATGGCATCTAGGAGTGCCTGCATGTTCTCATAACACTCATGCGCACTGAATGCCTTTCAGGAACGGAGGGTTTCTTGTTCCCATTGTGGAGCAGCACCGCTTTCAGAATTCTCTTAAGATGAGTCGATGAACAAGCGCCATTGTGAGGGATCATCCTCTTGGGATAAACACTGGAATAACGCGTTCATGTTGTTGCAAAAACAGAGCGGCCCATCCATGGAAAAATGAGAAGTGAGAGTCTGACTCCTTTTCCAGAAATAATTATGCGAGCGTCCTTCTTGAGCAGATATTTTTCTTTAAGACGAGACGCTAAAAGTTCAGCTTTATCTTTCGCCAGGGCCAGATCTCCGACCAAATCATTTAACTCTCTTTAAGAAAATTTTTTTGGTTGCTCGCCAAGTACAAACCCTGCATCCGTTCCCGTTTCTTCCAGCAGGGCAGCAGCTTCTTCACCATACACACTCTTCCTCGTCGTCGCAACTTCCGATGCCTCCTACGGTGGTAATGGAATAGGACGGTTGTCTTTATTATACGGAACTGGTCGTATTGCGGAGTCCAGGCTAGGGTAGACAATCTTGTGCTTGTTCTTAGCAGAAAAGTAGACGTGATACAAGAAAACGGATTGCATTTTCGAAGTCAGAGTCCAAAACTACATCAAGCACACCACAAGCCATGTTTGATTAAATTTTAGTTGTTGACCAGTGTAATCCATATATTATAACCTAGTGTTGTTGGTGAGACAGAGTCCCAGGTCATAACCTTGTCCAGGACCCTTCTAGTTCTTTGTGAAATAGATTCCCAGGCTGCAGCCTGGCCCGGGACCCTATCTTGCTGGTGACATAGCTACCCAGGCCATTGCCTGACACGGGACTCTATTTTGTTATTGGCGACATAGCTCCCTAGGCCAAAGTATGGCACGGATCCCTATCTTGTTCTTGATGACATAGATTCCAAGCTGGCACGGGACATGATTTGTTTTTTATTTTTTCCCATTCAGTCAAAGAGGGACGTCGCCTGTACGTACTCGTATCTCCCGGCTGCTGAGTCAGAAATGATTGGAACATATGATGAACCTTTTGGCTTTATACCAGTTTGTAGAACATGCTTATTCTATAACAAAAAAGAAAAAGATTATTGTTCATCATATCGTCACTCTTGTCTTAAGTATCACAAGTAAAAATCTATTGTGGATTTACAGAACCTCCAGAATTACGAAAAGTTTCAACTTGGCTTTTATTGTCATTATATCATTAGTCTTAACCGATATATGCTCCTATTACTGAGACATTCAAACATCCAAGTAGAACTAGGGCAGAATGAGACATGAAACTCTGCAGTGAAAACAGTTATACACACACACACACACACACACACACACACATATATATATATAGATAGATAGATAGATAGATAGATAGATAGATAGATA
>JAYMFT010190901.1:0-11854 GCA_038088735.1 Panulirus argus
ATAGAAGGCTCTAAATCTCTCCAGAACGAGAGGAAACATTGTCATGAACATGGTGTACAGTTCTCTGTAAGTTTAAACAATGATATATTAAATTCATTCAAGCTTCGGGGGTCAGGCAGAGTGTACTGATTGGAACACTTGGTGAGAAATAGTAGATGCACTTCACAAGCTCTACCTATTATAGCTGTCTGTAATCCACATGCTTTAATCGTGCAATAAAAGTGAGTTAGTTCATCGTGGATTTTTTATTCATCTGAAAAACTGTATTCAGTAAAATCATGAATTCATATACACCTCTCATTCCCTCGGAAATCCTCCCATCATAGATAGAGAAATGCATTGGTGTCTGGAGCACTACGGATATTATATATATCGAAGCCGAGCAACTTGCGACATCATGAAGGTCAAGTTATGTACAGAAGCCATAAGAACTTCCCCCCAGAGCAGGAAAGCTTTTATCCACTTATAACGGGATGGATTTCAGACTTCCGCCGCCCTGCAGGTAGTCTTTGGAAGACGCATATTGAGAGGCTGAACTGTTAATCTCTCATCTGGAACAGATTCAGACAAGCATATCGAAAATAACCAAATTCAAATGGCGAAACTAGATACTGAATGAACGTATGCTGAATTGCCTTCAGTAGTGACTGGATTATTCTTAGATAAGACCAGTCAGGTAAGGCCAGTCATAACTCAGAATGCGAGTTGCAAAATAGTTGGCAGTACGTGTGTGTAGTAACAAGGTTGGCTTAACTGTGAGTTCTGTATTATTCATAGTTTGCTTAGTGCCATCATATATTCAGTATAAGCTTCGCAGCTGGTAGCTGGGGTACGAATAGCTGTACATGCAAAAGCCCTGCAAACGTTACTTGGTTTTAAGTCTTACACGTTCCATTGGTAGGATGAAAGAGATATGAATATATCCTTATGTCAAGGCTTGCTGGAAATTAAGTTCTATTCGTATAACAGTACGTTAAAGAATGTTATATAGCCGTAAGAATGATCCAGGTTCCAAAATATTTTACTGTGTTGATTGAAACTGTAGATTTGAGATAGTACGCAATACAAAGGAAAGACAGGCTAGTGATATGCGAATCGTACAAATTTGATAACCATTGGTAGCATACTCTGTGGATGGCTCGAAATTATACATTTACAATAAGGCAGATTTCTCATAGAAACATTTCGTCAATAATGTCAGGAGATTAAAGTCTGTTTCTATTTGCTTCTGATAAATAGATTTTGAATATATGCTTCTGTCAGACTTTCTTGTATTTTGATTACCATGTCAACCGTTTAGAAGGCGATTCTACATATACATGGCAAAGAAAAAGGAAATTATAATTCGTCCTTTTCAAAAGCCTTGAGGCTAGGTAGATTTTGCTATGCCTTCCAATGTTCTCGCTGGAATCTAATCCTTAGGAGCAAGACAGTGACCAGGGTCTTGATGAAGGGCATCTTTATTTTGCAGGAGTTGTCATCAGTGACTAAATAGATAAGGGCAAGAATAAGTCAAAAACCAATGTAATGAAAAATTCCTCAGCGAAACAGGTAGAACTCCGAGAGTAGTACGATGAGACAGTGAACAGTACTTCGAGAGATGAAGGGATTGAGCAACAAGACGGCATAACATGAAATCAAGTTAGAAACATGTAAATATGGATCCATAGAAATACTTTTATAATATAAGAGGGGTGGATGAATGAAATAGCTTGGCTAAGGACATGATTCTTGTAGAGGGGGCACATGAATTCAAGAGTTTGTATGATAGTAGAAAACATTCAAGAGATGGGGCCCTCGCAACTGTAAAACCGACTCCCCGCACAGTACAAGTAAGTAATTACAGCACACTTATGCTACATCTAAAGACACTGAAAACACGTTGTTTGAACTGAGACTTGAGCGTTTTTAAGAGTGACTCTAATATTCCCTAATCATCATAATGGCAACTGTCGATGAATTCAGTAATATCCCGGCCTGGGAAGATGCTACACGACCCAAAATGTTCTAGGACTGCTGAGTGAGGAGGGACACACAGACAAGACAGATTATTAACTATCCTATTCACCTATGTGTAGTTTTACAGGAAGGGAGGGGGGGGGTCTTACACTGGACTGACCTAGCGGCTCGTCCGTTCGTGTTCTGATTGTTCCCACGGTGCTGCCAACACATCCTGCTTGGCAACAGCGGCAAACGAACGATAGGCGGCGGACGAGCACTGGTCAGCTGGTATGCCATCCATCACCAAGATGAAAAATAAAATGATCTCTCAAGTGTTTACAGACGCAAATCTTTAAGTCGGTTTGGAGTTAGATTTGTATGAATTATTTTGAATAGCTTTTGGATCTTTTCATTATCATTATCATTATCATTATCACTATTACTATTATTATCATTATTATTATTATCATTGTCTTCATCATCATTGGTATCATTGTTACTACTATCATTTAACACCAGGACCCCTTCTCCAGGGACCCCGTGACAGCCTCAAGGCTGCACTGCATTGAGTAGTAGGGAAACGATGAACTCCTTTGGAGTGAGTTCTTCAACGACGCAACCTCACCGAAGGTGACTTTTCCCTCTCTCTGTGACCACAAGCAGGCGGAGTCCAGTTACGCTTGCGCCTCTGAAATAATCACCTCGTTATTTACCATGAGAATACATTATTTAGGTTGTTACTTATTGTCCAAATATTTATTTACAAGTTTATCCAATAGTCAGACGGTATATTCGCTATATAGGAAATGTCTTCTTATCAGCACGATGTCATTATCGGAACAGGTGAAGCTGGATGACAGAGAGAAACGTTTTTTGTCGGAGTGTTTCAATGGCATCAACTCTGGAAATAAGTTGGTAATATGAAAAAAATATGGTACCCAGACCTGGTTAAGCTGGTTTACGTAAGATTAAGAATTCGAGGTTACCACTGCATTTCATGATAATCGGGTCCGAGGAATGGAGCTTGGCATTGACATCTGTGTTCAAAGCAAAACTGTTTATCATTTTCTTTCTTACGGCACTCTTAAAACAAGGAAGCTGGATTTGTCTTTTAAAAAGTAACATGGGTGTCGTTACCGTATTTATGGCATTAAAATGGTTTCATGTGACTAGGGCATTTTCTTTATCCACGCCTGGAAGACTGTTTAAGAAAGATATGAGGGAGTGAGGAATCAACACTGCAGAACTCACGTCAATAAGTTGCAATAAGTTGCAGCAAAATTAAGAACGTCAGTGATGCAGGGGATAGAGAGATGTAAGCTGAAGATTTTTGGACTGGAGGAGGACCGGATCCCACTAAAAAGGAAAGGCGGGAGAAAAATACTAGAGACTATTAACATCCCAAATGCAGTTTCTGAATGAAAATGACGGAGCAGATCTGCCATACTTCAAATTACGCAAAGCTTTTGCTGCTTCCTTTCTCTTCACCAAACCATCAGCATACCTGCCCGTCCAAAACACCCCAAATCCTCCACCTTGCTTTCTGCAACACTCGACAGTCCATCACAATACTCACTCCAACTCTTTACGTTTCTGTCTGTCACCACTTACTTATCTGCTCCTCTCACAGATGCTCCCATTTGTTATACTGTTCACATCCTCGCCAAAGTTTGCTGACAGCATCTCATCCCAGCTCTCTTCTGCATCTCCTAATTACCAGCACTTCATCTCTGTAGATGTCGCTCATTTTCCCCTCATTTTTTTCTTTCACCAGCATCTTAGCATCCTCATTCCTATCCTTTCTCAAACGCCAGCACCTCACCCTCCGCATGCCACACACACCCGTACCTGCACATGTTACGAGAGCGCCAATAAATATCTTCCATTCTGTACCCATTCCCCGAGTTTCCTTTACTCTCACCATCTGTCATTCCGCACCTAACCTTTCCTGGTATCACCGCACACAACCTCTTCTTCAAGCTGACTCACTTTTAACCCTCTTCCCATGTTTATCATTTTTCTCTTTGTGAAAATCTCATTTCCCTCCTGGATAAGCGATGAAAACCTTTTACTCGTTATTCCACCACCTCACCGCATTGTTCATGAATCTTTTGGTTCTCTGTATGTCTGTTACTTTCCCTTTCTTTCATCAGAAAAATCTTACGTAAACAATATCTATGATTTCAGTTTAATGGTTGTGGTAGCACTCGTAAGCGTTCGCCTTGAAACTTTTCATCTTCCCGCCCAAATTGCTACTTCAGTCATCAATACGCCTTCGTGGAATGATATATTCAGAAGATGTTTCATTCAGGGGGACCCTTCACACTCCTCCTCCCCCACCCAGCGTACGTGGACAGAATAGACCTGGGAAGCTGAAGACCCGCCCCCGCCCCTCCCAGCTACTGGAAAGAATTGAAGCAGTTCTGTCTGCTCCTGCTTCCGTTACTCTTGTTGCTGAGCCCTGTGGTCATCTAGTTGTGATGTACTGGGAGGGAGGATTACACTCGTGTGTGTGTGTGTGTGTTTGATTACCTGTTTGTATTGTACAGGAAGTAAATGTTAAACTTGAACATTCACTAACACACATCTTAGTTTATGTATGTTGTTGGCACTAACCATGCCCTTGTTGACTCTGTTCCAGTCATCCACCACTCTTATGCTAGGAAATTAATTCTTTCATTCTTTTTAACAAGTCTCTTGCTTCATTTCATGTTATGTCCTTTGGTTGCGCTATCCCTACACCTCTCGAAGAACTGTTCACTGTCTACGCCATATGTCATGTGTATGTGTGCGTGTGTATATATGCATATGGCTTTGCCTGTCTCATTGTGCGTAATAATGTGGACTGAGTGTGTATTTGTATGTGTGTGTGTGTGTGTGTGTGTGTGTGTGTGTGCGTGTGTGTGTGCGTGTGTGTGTGTGTGCGCGCCCGCGCATGCGTGAGTTTGTTCACGCATATACGTCTGCGAGCGTCATCTGTTTCTGGTGCTCTGTCATCCTTTCTGTGTATAACATAGCAAGACTATAGATGGCCGTATATTTCTTTTCGAGATGAAAAAGTTATCAAGGTGGAGATTATTCAAATATATAACACTATGGTATCTACCTGGTGGTTCCTCCCTTTCTTGAAAACTTGGCAGTTCTTCATTTGGTCTCACATCAAAGATGTACAAAACAGCGTTTAACCTCGTATTCCCACAAGTCTTGCACCTCGTCACTTTAAGGAAGTCTTCAAACGTAAGCTTTTTTTTTACAGAGAATTTACTGCAGTGTCTGGACAGTTTTCACTGGCACTTCTGCTTCATCTTGAATGGAGTGTCTCAGATCTTGAATAAAAACTTAAACTTACGTTCAGTTAACGCTGTCTGCGTACACAGCGCGCTTCACTACACCACTGCCTCACATGTATCCCCACCCACGGCTCTTAATATTGGGCATCTGACGCATGGCTGAGTAGCTCAGAGCTACGCTCTCGCAGGACTGGTAATGTATTCATGATCCCAAATCTAATTTCATTGACTATGAGAGAGACGGTGGCGTGAGCTGGAGGGAGAAGGCGAAAGTGTAGAGGGAAGCCTGGATGGAACGCGTTGGGATGAAGGTGAGGAAGACTGGGGGAGAGTGGAGGTGAATGTGTAAAAGGAAGCTGTGATGGAGGGAGGAAGAAAACGAAGATGTAGATGGAGGCTGGGAGGGAGGGCGTTGGATAGAGAGAGGGAGGAGGCGCAGGTGCAGAAGGAGACGGGGAAGGAGGCCGGTGGGATGGAGAATGGTCCTGGGGATTCCTTCCCTTGCACCACCTGAGGCAACCCTGTGGGGACCACCTGTGGGCTGAAAGAAGCCTGCCTCTGTCTGGGTCTGATATTACTCTCACCCGGGGAGGTGCTTGTGTTGCTATCGTCACCCGAGGAGGTAGCTGCCGGTAGTGATGGGCATAATAAAGTTGATCAGTTTTCTAAGCATTCTGTTGAACAATTAAAAACATAATTGGCCTTGAGAATCACTCTCTGTAAAGCATCTTGAATTGTGATCGTGTAGGAAGCTTTAGGAAACCAACGTTGTAAATCGATCATAGTGATGGACGTGCCCTTTACAAATATATAAATGTGTTGGCCTGTCTGTAATCTTGATGCATCCGGCGCTCAACAGCGTCTGAAAGTTGAAAGAATATATTAGATTTCTCCGGTTTGAAACAGAATTTAGACAGTTGTGTTTCTTCTAAGTTTGATAATCATCGGGGTAATCTTTTCTCAAAAAAATCCGTGTATAAAGATTAACTCTGAAACAGAAAACAATGTTTGCAATATAACTTTTCATTCTTAATTAAAGTTTTGCGCATCTATCATATTTGAAATTCTGGCCAGACTTTCCTTCGTAAAAGTTGAGAGACTTTTTTTTCGACTGCATACGTTGAGGAATATTATACTCCCTTGACTTGTGGAGAAATTTCACGGAACCCTTTTCTCAAAGAGGTTCCTGACATCTGTTACACAGAGATATATAACACACACGCAAACCCACAAACATGAAAAGACATACAACTGCGAGGTAATGAGGGTGGGACTCAACCATAGAAAGCCTCATTGGAAAAACTACTTAACGGGAAATAAGACACAGAAATCGATGTGTGAAAGAGATCCAGGGGTCGACTTAACTTATCGCCAGAGCCACAGTTCAGGAGAACAATGAAGTGTCCGTTGGCAAATATCAAATCTGTGTTTAAGTACTTATATGGATAAGAATATGTTTAGTGAGCTGTTCACATCATCTGTCACACTGGAGTTGGATCACGCCTCTCAGGTCAGGTCAACGCGCTAAAGAACCCCAAATATAATTGTAACTGAGAGGGTTCGGGGAAGGCTAACCAAGATGTTACCGGAATTACAAGAGCCTAACCATGGTGAAAAGAGAAAGGATTACACAGCAGTCAACATTGGAGGAAAGAAGAGGTAGGGATGACCTGATAACACTGTAAAACTCCTATTTGAACTGGATGACGTTGACATTAAAGTTCCTCACTAGGTACATGACCAGAGTTAACAGAGGCCAAGAACAGAAGCTAAGAAATTAGCAGGACAAGAAGAACTTAAAGAAGTATTGGTTTAGGTTAAGAGTAATGGATGGTTGGAATGGTCTAATCAAGAAAGTGGCAAATGTTATCATTGAGATAGTACATAATGGCTAGAACACTTGAAGGACAAAAGTAAACAGTGGCGTATGTTTATGATCCTCTAAGAACTTCTAACAATGTAAAACATACATACAGTGGCAAAGTAGGAACAGTCACGATGGTGCACAAAGCGGTAAAACAAGCTCTTCTCAGAAGTACTAATGATAGGGACTTCAATTTTTAATATGGAGTAAGGGATATTGGGCTCTCATGGGGACAGAGAGTCATGGAGGTACAAGTTCCTAAAGTGTTTACTGAAGAATTTGCTATGCCAACACGTTAACAAGAACACTGGGATTAGTGGAAGTGATACACCATTTCTCAATCTCATCTTCACAAACGGTAGTGTGGATCTTCAGAATATTCTACATGACACTCCAACTTGAAAAGTAATCATGCAATACTGAAGTTCGATTATCTGTTATATGAGGAGGTACAACGAGCTGAGATGAAGCATTATTTTAAGAGGAATCCACACAGATCTCAACAATGTCTAGTTTAACGTAAATTGAGAAATGAAGGTCAGTTGCAAGGAACCAAGGCTTTGCAGTGAAACGTTATGTTTAATTTATAATGAATGAATAAGAAAATGGAGACCTCTAGCCTGCAACTCGAAGGGAAGTTACGTAAGAGGAAGGAATTATTCATTAAAAGATGTCGAAAAGCAAAGGTTCTTCGAGATGCGTTGTGACGAAGATATATAGGTGGGACTCTGGCCAACCAGTATTGTGGACAAAGCAGGACATAATCCGATATTCCTTTGTGATTCCATCAGGAGTAAATTGCCTGTGCGCGGACAGCCAATCAGGTTATTATAGGATTCAGATTAAAAAGTCGTGGATTAATAAGCCTAAAGGAAATCTTAATAGGAAAATCATGAAGTGGAAAGAACATGAATTAGTCACGCATCCTAGCCCCAACGACATGCATCCCTTCACTTTTCGCTATACAGACATTACTAAGCCTCTCTACTTACCGCGTCTATATCATTCCTGATGTTGAAGAATGATACAATAATTGGTAATTGTTTTCTCAAAGCAGGTGACTTGGGTTAATCAATTTTAGTATGATACCGCAACATGACCAGGGAGAAATCAGTGGTTGATTGAGCGGCATGAAACACCACTGCGTCATGATGACATATTAAATGAATTATTCAATACCGGAGAATGACAAGTGATGATTAAGCCTAATATTGAAATATTAAGGGTGTTGTTCTCGACAACAACATTTTCTGGGAGCTTATTCCACGAATCAGTAATGTCGCTGGTAAAGAACTATTTCATAGAATCCAGATTAACTCGGTGACCTCTAAGTTTTATCTACTCCTCTCTTCGGTAATGCAGGCACTACTGTAAAGAAATTCTTTATATCGACGTTGTTAAATCATTTAAGTATTTGGAAACGTTCTATTAATTTGTCTCAGAGGTGCCTCTTGTTTAGGTAGAACAAGTTCTCGCAGACTCTCATACGGTTTGTTACACAAGGAAGGAATCAGTTTAGTTGCTCTTCGCTGCACTGCTTCCAGTTTAAGAATATCCTTACTTAAATATGGGGCCCAAAACTGCACTGCATATTCGAGGTGTGGTCTAACGAGACTTAAGCATAGTGGCAATATCACATTCTTGTTTATGTACATAAAGTTTGTAAATAAATACTAACATCCTATATGCTTTCTTGGCAGCTTCATTACAATGCTGGGAGAATCTGAAGTTACTGGAGACAGTGACCCCCAGATCCCTCACACTGGGGGTGTCCTTTATCTTGTGGCCCATCAGTTCATAATCAAATTTTTTGTTTAAGTTTTTCTACTTGTAACAGCTGACATTTATTGACGTTAAGCAGCATTTGCCATTTACTAGACCATTCAGCGATATTTCTAGATCCTCTTGATATCTTTGTCTATTTCTTCAGTTAAGAGAGAGAGAGGGAGGGAGATTATGTGACAGTGGCAATAGAAAGGAAAAAGTGTTTTTACAGTGGAAGACACAAACACGTATCCAGAAAAAGGAATTAAAAGAATACTAAAGGATCTTAAAGCACACAAGGCTCATGGTCCAACTGAAGTATCACCATATGTGCTGAAGATGTGAGTAGATCTACTTGATAAACAACATGAAGTATTGTTCACGATGTCGCTGGGGATAGTCAATGTGCCAAGTGAGTTGAAAAGGACAAACGTTGTATCTATCTGTAGGAAAGGAGACGGGGATGAAGCATTCAATTACAGACCAGTCTCCTTGACGAGTGTGATCTGGAAGATTCTGGAAAAGATATTCAGGAAGCAAATGAATGACAATCTGCAGAGGAGAAATCTCTTAAGTGAGAGACTTTACTGTTTCAAGGAAAGGTCGTAAGTAAAAACCTCTTTGATTTTTATGTGAATGAGGTCTGTCTTAGAAGAGAAGGCTGTGTGTATTGTTTGTGCCTGAACTGACAGAAAGCATTTGACACTTTGCCACATGGGAGGCTGATTGAGAAGCTACATCATCAGTCAAATATAAGGGGAAGACTCTCACTGGAAACGAACAAAGGACGCATGACAGAGGAGCTTTTCGAGATGGGTGGAGGTCACCTGTGGCGTGCCGTTGTTCTTCTTGACCTATGTAATTAACTTGTCAGAAGCTATGTACCCGAATGTGCTTGCAGATGACGCAAAGTTCATGAGAAAAGTGAAAAGTTAGGAGGATTGTATTAGCTTACAAGGAGACCTAGACAGACTCCAGAATTGGTTTGATACATGACTGATGAACTTCAACCCGAGTGAATGAAAAGTAATGAGAATGGGAAACAGTGACAGAAAGCCCTAGTATGAATACTATCTAGCAGGATATATGCAACAGGAATTTGTATAGATGAACTTGGCAGTAGATATCTTCCCTAACTTTTTTTGTTATATTTTTCCTAAATCCACTATCACGACATGATCAGACGAAGCATCTCCTGACTCGCTCAACACGTTCATATGTAACGATCTGTCTTTTGCACACCTGTCCTTTAGCACATAATCATATAGTGGCCTTTGACCCAATAACGGACTCACCCACGTATACTTAAGAATGTTTCTCTTTTATAACAATTACTGCCAATTACCATTCCCCTCTCAGCATGTAACCTAAGCTTTTCCCCCATTTACATGTAATACAATGTGGCCTCATTCCCCCAATTACATACCCAGTTGCCACATTACCCACTCTTGCGTTCATATCCCTCAGCATCAAGATTCGATTCCTTATAAGAATGTCACCAAAAAAACTCACTCAGCTCCACTCAAAAAGCACTTCTTTCTTCTTCACTTCATCACCAGGTGCATATGCAGAAAAAATCACCCACCTCTTGTGGTCTATTTTCAGTAAACTCACTCAGTGTTACATTCGCTTCCATACACCTTTCAACACAGTCCTACAGCTCCTTCTTCATCTCAAGCGCTCTCCCTCTTCGCCAACCAACACCCCATTCTGTGATCTTTCCCTCACACTAACCCCTGGTATTACCCTGCTCACCAATCTTAACCCATCCAACCCACTTTCCCCTTCAACTTAGAGCCAGAATATCCGGGTGTCTCTCATCAGGCACAGCACTTACCTCCTCTTCCTTTCTCATCCTGACTACATCCACGCCCATTCGTACACCCCAGCATGAGCCTTCGAGGACTGATCCTTCCGTGGCTCCTTCTTCCATTCTTCTTTCATAAAAAGTGATAATAGAAAGAGGGAACGCTTCCAACCCTAACCTCCCTCCCTACGTAGTCGCATCTCACAACATACAAGAGTTATTTGGGCAGAATTCTTCTCCCCCCGTCCACAGGGAATGATATTATTGAATTTGTGGCTTCGGATGAAGAGTTGTGTGTGTTACGTGTTGCTAAGAGTTTGTGTGGTAAGGATAGAGAAGACGTGTGTTCGTGGATCGTGTTCCTGCAACCAGCATTATTATCATCATTATTATTATCATCAACTTTATCATTATCATTATTATCATTATTATCATTATTATTACTATTATTATTATCATTATCATTATTATCATTATTATTATCATTATCATTAGTAGTAGTAGTATAATTATTATTATTATTATTAGTAGTAGTAGTAGTAGTAGTATCTTTTTATTATTATCATTACTATTATTATTATTATCATCAATACAATTATCATTACTATTCTTATTGTTATTAACATTATTATAATCATTATTATCGTACCTCCTTATATAGATACAAACAAGCAAAACAAACATGCATACACAAGCACACTTATAAACATCAACCAGCAAGCAAGGAAACAAGCACTTACGCCTACAAGCAAATACAAGATAAAAAAAGGAACACACACACAAGGAGAACAAACACAAGCAACCATGTTCATATAAACAAACACATATACATACCAGTAAACACTTACACTCCAGCAAAGAATCACACACACACACACACACACACACACGCTACCTCACCATAATGGTAAACGCTACTGACCACGGGTCAGCACGGGCCAGCCAAGGAACGGACTCACGAGGGTTCCAATCTTGGGTGTGGCAACCGGTGTACAACCAACCCATGTGTTCACCCTCCCTTCTGGACCGGTTGACAAATTGGTACCTGGGAAGCTGGGGGGTGTGTGTGAGTGTGTGTGTGTGTGTGTGTGTGTGTGTATATACATAGGAATACAGACATGGTATGTTTATATATATATATATATATATATATATATATATATATATATATATATATATATATATATC
>JAYMFT010190912.1:0-25747 GCA_038088735.1 Panulirus argus
ATGGGATGGCCTTGATTAGGGCCTTAGCTGCCCGTGCCGTCTCAGCTAACATAGAAAAAAAAAAAAAAAAAAAAAAGAAGGTCAGAGGGAGACGGCACAGATCTCTCGCCCGCTGAGGAAACCAGCTCAACCAACACCGAATCACAGGTCAACAAAAGGAACACTTCCCATACAGCCGGACGACCATAGGGGTCAGACCTCGAATATTGTCCCAGCTCGTCTCCAGGAAGATAGTAAAGGAGACAAACTATTTGCTGACCTACTGTACGACCACAATTAGAGACGTGGTCCCCTTGTTCTGTCACCTGTGTGGGTCGGGCTTCGATAACAGAGAGACCATACAAGGGTCAACCCTCTATGACCCAGGAACGGATGTTGTTCATCATATACCACTTAAGTTTTACCAAACACATTGGTAAGTTTACCTGAATTACAAAGCATTTCATACAATACATACGGTTGGTACTGACACAGTCCATTCCAGGGAAGAAGTGTACTTTAACTGGACTAGTGTTGGTCCATCACACAAGCATCAGTCCTAACGAGCAGAGGAATAAAATTTTGTCACATATTTGTCAAGATAGTTTGATCAAACAGCTAAATGAAATACTATGGACTTGAAAAAAGCAAACTGCTCCAAATGATTGTTTTTCTCTCTACCAACCAGCGCCTCCATTAGTGTCCTCTGTGCACGGGGATTTACTCTGGCGTCGCTGATGTCCGTCTACTTGATATTCTGAAAGAATTTTTCATTAGGGAAAGTTGGACACGACAGTGGCAGCATTTGCATTTTATGATATAAAAAAAAAAGAGAGTCCGCAGACAACACTTTGTTGTAGCAGCCGTCCACTTCCAGTTTCATGGCGTTATTAAATCTGACGGAGGCTAGGGAGGAGGAAACTGCTCAGATTCTACTTCTGCTTCAGATATCTTGTTAACTTTCGGAGAGTGTTAATACTGAATCTAACAGAGTTAACAGTTGAGCACAGTAAGAAATACACAGATATTTGGACAGGCAGAGGTAACGCTAAGTACTCCAGCCACACACAGATATCGAGGGACACGATGGAGGAGTCTAAAGTGCTCGTTACTGTTCACAGTTTTCTGAACTGGCCGCAGGAACGTCGTTATCAAGTCGAAGTTTCCTGCACATTCATTAATTATGACTAATGAATCTATTGAGGTATAAAATATGACAGATGATTATCTATCATCAACAAGAGGCAGGTAGCGTCTTAAGTGACCCTACCCAACCAGTTAAGGTGGAGGTGATCTTATACTGTGATCGGTGTTCACTAGGGTGGGTATCCCACACCTGCCTCACGGCAGGTGGTTGCACCCACTGACCTGGGTGAGTTTTCCACAGCTGCTGTGAGGCAGATGGTTACAACCACCCACCAGTGGTGTCCACCAGGGTGAATATCCTTCACCTGCTGTGAGACAGGTGGTTCTAACTCCTACACGCGGCCTCTGGTAACCACTCAGACACATCCTCAACCCATGACTAGTGCTTTATAGCAAGACGTGGAATTCTGCACTTACACAAATACTTCATATTTTCCCTCAACAACGCAAACTAAGCTGATTAGTCGAGTACAAATGTCTCCATTCATACTACCTCATAGATGCTGTGTAATCCTTTTTTCTTGAGCTTCCTCTAGTATTCATCTAAGTTCAAAATCTCATCCACACACACCTTCTTCTCTTCCAAAATCTATCTATTCTTGTTTACCAACTAGAGATTCACTAAGCCTTTTAACTTAGCCACACTTCTACCAACTGTTCTACCACAGATGTTGCTAGATACGCGAAGGAGACATATTCTCCGTAATTCAAACCATTCGTTTTTGTTTTTGTTTTTTTCCTTCAAACGACGGAAAAAATACTGCCTTCATAGAGCCATCAGGCACATAACCCTTCTTTTCACTTTCTAAAAGCCTTGTTGCTCTTCTCACTCCCTCTTTTGTGACGACCTCCTCTCCCATATGATCATTTATTAGTCTCCTTGCCTCTACTCATATCTTATGAACAGACGGGTCCTATACACTGTTATTTCTATTCCTCATTTGTCACTAATATTCTCTCGTTCTTAAACATAGTTCTCTTCGCTTCTTATACTTACCTCCTTCCAAAACCGCGTGTTTTACTTCTTAAAATCCTCATTCTCATTTTTCTGCAAATATCCTCATCTACATTCATCTTATTTACGTATCTCATCCTTTTAGCTTATCTTTCCAGGACAATGTATTCCCCAGCTTACCCTCTATCAATCACTATCATCTGGCAGATTCATCTTTCGCTTTCAAACTCAATTCAACACCGCCCCCCCTCTCCCCAGTATAGCTCTTCCTTCTTCATTCCATCATACTGAACCTCTCCTCTCTCTCTCCCCTCGTCCTATATATATGCAGGTCTGCGTACTGTGACGGCGACCTCGAGAGATTTATTCCTATGAACAGGCTGCACATTACCATAACCTCACCTTGTACTTCCGTGGATCATGTTGGCTTTCCATTCAATTTCTCTCTTCTCTCGGGGGTCATGTTTCACGCTCCTTCTCTTTAATTCTTCTGTCAACCTCCGTTTTTTATTCTGTTTTACGTTTCTAGTCCTTAATATTTACAGTGAGACGTTAACTAACACATGCATTCGTTCAGGTAAACCCAGCTTCCATAACCCGACATCACACACCAATGCACACAAGCTCATTCTCTTAGCACCTTCTCTCCCATCTGAAACAAGTCGGTTATGCTTTTCCTACAGTATTCCTAACTGTTCAGTGTGCCGATGTGTATTTTTGAACACCTCTCCGTTAGAAATAAAGCAGATCATCCTCGTAATTTCTTTAACCTCTGTTATGTGACCTATCCACTCAAGCACTCTATCTATCTGTCTCTTCCCCGTCCATCAGTTCAAGTTACCCCCTTGCACTCAGTTTACCCTTCCGACCCGTCCACCGCCGGGGATCTACTTCATATATTGCTCTTTCAAGTCATCCCTTAAATCGTGCTCCTCACGCAGCAGCTAATTCTCCCTACACAGCAGGCACAGCTCTCAAACCCTTACAGCAACGTTAATATCATAAAATCTCCAAAGAATCCGTTGATGATGTGATACGTAGACAGATTAACTGTCGTAAGGTCGAGGATTATGAAATCCTGGGGTGCTTATGTACTAGGTCGAAAATTATACTACCTGGTGCTAGATCTCTGGCCTGGAGCCCTGATGTAAGGTATTCTCTCTGGGAACCCGACCTGTCCTGTCTAGTCATGTAGTAGTACCTTTCTTTCGCGATTCTGATCGCTGGCCTCTGATTCCAGACACCATATGAGCATTCGCTTCTCTGGCTCCTGGCGGTTCATCTCGCAGAGTTGTATCTGAAGTTGAGGAGAAGTATTGCAATTATTCCCACACTTAACAAGCAGCTGGGGGTCGGCCTTCAGTATCTCCTCCCCTGTTGAATTCTGACGACGTTCCTCGATACGACTCATTTAATTACTGACATTCACGCAAGTTCGATGTGCTTAATTAGTTACTTAATTACAGACAAATCGTCTTGTTTATGGTCACACGAGTGAGTTGTTGAGTTCGATTAAAGCGAGACAGGTATTCGGTGCTCCTCTGTACCGTATTGCTATACAAGTTTATCCTGAAGAAACGAACAAAAACTTGTCAAATATCTATTGCTTTGCAGCGGATGTATTATCTCGAAGCTCACGAACGGGCGGCCCGCAGAGTGGAGTGTTGAAGACTTTGACTGACGGCCGTGAGAGGCGATGATCAGGATTGGCGGATGAAGGGGTGTTAAATCAGAGAGTTGAACACTGTCATAGTCAGATCATCTGATGCTCACAGCAACGGTGCCGCGGAGGAGGGGCAAGGCTTGTGGTGGCTACAGCAACAGTGCCGTTGGGGGGGGCAAAGGTGTGTGGTAAGTACAGAAGCAGTGTCGGGGAAGTGACAAGCAGTGTCGCCTACATGTGCAGCGCTGGGATGACAGAACCTTGATCTATCTTTGCCACAGGCGGCTCTAATTATCTGGTTTAGTAATAGTCTCACAATTCACACTGAAAGACGGATGAGTTTACATGAAAACTACTGTTTTTCATCTACCAACCTGGGTTTCCTTTTTGTCTTGTTTACTTTCCATACCGTTCTCCTGGCAGTAAACAGCAACGTCTGTGGGGCAAAGATCTGGCAAAACCATCCACGAAGGATATGTCGGTAGGTGTGGCACACTCCCTCACCACAGCCGCTACCACTACGTCTGGCAGGGTTCAGAACTCCCTTCACCTGAGATGTGACAATCTCCTCGACTGCGTGGATCGTAACATCTGACAGGCATTATGGAAGGTTCACAACCGTCTCAGGTTCCCCGAGTGGATGTCATGACTGGAGTCGGAGGTCCGTAGAGGGCTTTGGGTTCCTCATCTACTCTACTTTAGCTTCGAGGGTACCCGTCCTGACACGTTCTTTTCCTTGCATTTCATGTCACGTTTCTATCATTTCAGACCATCTAATTCATCGTCTTGCTATCTTTATTTTTGGCTTGATTCCTCCTCTCTCCATTTCCTTGTGTTTCCCCTCACGCCTTCTGAACTGTTCCCTGAACTCACATTCTTCGACAGTGCTTGACAGACTCTGTCAGCGGGTCCCTTCCTCTCATTCTTTACCCTTATCGTTGCTGCTCAGCCAGGGGTGTCTAGCCCTCGCTTCATTATTCATCGTATATCTCACTACTGTTGAAATATTGCAGACTTAGTGAGTTTATCAAACACGTTTTTCTGACTTCATCTATCTTTCCTATGCATGTGGGCATCTCATCATGACAGCACTTAACTTTCAGGCTATGTAGGAGTAAAAGATTTTCGTATTATGAGGAAAAAAAGCCTCATACCTTTGAAGACAGGAGAATGAGTGAGGGGAGACGCGAGGTTTTTGTGAGGAGTGCATCAGCAGAACGAAACACTGGTGAGGTGTTGAGAGTTGTCTGCTCTTTTAGTGCACGGCGGGAGGTGTGAGGACCTGGTCATAACAAGGCCTGATGGAGACACTCCACTGCGGCCTGTCCTGCTACTACATTGGTGGCAGCAGCAGGACCTAGCGAACTACGGCTAGTGCGGTCCTGCAGGGTGGTCTGTCCTGGTGCACTGGGGATTATGGTACAGCCTGGTGAGCAACGGCTGATGAAAGGTGATGATGTCTGCCCTGTTTGAGCACACGGAGGAGACTTGCAAAGCTGATAAACATAATAAAACAAGGACATAATCAGCAAAGATATATTAAGATAATGAGATGACGTCTGACGAGGATATAAACTGCCTCACGCACTGAGAGAGACCCAGGTCTTCTGAACATTGCTCCTACCAGCCATAGACAGAGTGGCGTTATGAATCTTCTCCCTTACAGCAGGGGAGGCCCATATCTGCTGCGAGGTGATAGCTTGTTACACCGTTGGCCAGTTTCAGGGGCTAGATCATCAGGGAAACAGGGAATAGCTTGGTATATCACTGGCCACTGTCAGGGATAGAGAGATGCCTACGGTTGGTACTGTTGGTCAGCAAGATTTTTATTTCTAAATCCAATTTACTTTCCTGAGTGACAAGTTGACTTACATCTTATCAATCTATAATTGACAGTAACACTTCTCTTTCAGTATCATATCATCAACGTTAAAGTGCCATTTTATATGCGTTTAGACGAGACATAAGTCTCTCTAAATGTCTTTTATAGACTAGCTATGTTAACGTTATCAGAAACAAATATATAGATACATAAATGAAGCTGGCCACTGTAGGAGCCTCCACTTCCCAGTGAGGGGGAGTCGTCTCACGCCTGGCTGACCCCTTCAACACCTCTCGTTAAGTCACTAAATGACTGCAGAGGAGCCACCGGCACACACTTGTGCTGGGAGCTTTCCACCTGAGGTGATTACTGATGTAGGGGAAGATCTCCCACGCTGGAGGTGTAGGTTAGGGAGTGCTGTTGAGCTGTGATCATTCCACAGCGTAGGGAGAGGAAACAAAGAATATAGCTAGGGAGCGGCGCCCTCTCCTCCTCCTCCTCCATCCACCATGGCTGTTTAACTGGTCCCTTCGCTACAAGCAGAGTTTTACACAATCTGTCTTACCTCATGCCGCCTCAGCGCTATCCAATTCTTGCAGAAGATTTCCCAGGATTCCAAATATTTCGAAGATTCAAGAGACGCATCATTTATTATTACAGAACTTTTGATTTCCATCTTTTGGATTTGTCTGTCTTAACTTTAAACAGCACTTGTTGGTCTGGTGCCTGCAAGAGTGTGGGGCGGGGGGAGGACCTCTCTCTCTCTCTCTCTCTCTCTCTCTCTCCCACTGCAGCCGCTGGAATGGGAAGCCAACTTTGACCACAGAGTCATTCACCCGTTCCATTGCTCACCCTGGCGCTGCATGTGGTTATAATTAATCATTTATTTCTCTACACATTTTTTGATTTGGCGTTCCATTTCATCGCGGTTAATTTGGTGAAAGGAAAATCCTCTTCCAATATACAAAGCTGACACCTTTAAGGCTTTTGCATTGGTCTCATGTAAAGCTAAAGGATTTGCTTTTCAATGATTTGCTAAGAGGATTTTCCAATCATAATTAGCGATTTTCTGTATTATTTTTTTTATATTTGTTATATGCCATGTAGTGCTGTTGTTCTTCTTCACAAATGAACAGTGGATCAAAAAAAATATATGTTATCAAGTTCTCGATAACTCTTAAACGTTTAAGCATTAAACTTTTGTCATTGCTTGAGACACAGCGTCTTACACCTCCTTGTGACACACATCATCTACACCTACCAGTGAGACAGTGTCTTCACCTACTTGTAAGACGTAGCGTCTACGCCTTCCTGTGAGACACATCATCTACACCTCCCTGTAAGACAATGCATCTACCAGTGAGACACAGCATCTACGCTTCCCTGTGAGACACAGCGTCTACACCTCCCAGTGAGACAGAGCATCTACATCTCCCTGTGAGACACAGCAGATACATCTCCCTGTGAGACACAGCAGATACACCTCCCTGTGAGACACATCATCTACACCTCCCTGTAAGACACGGCATCTACACCTACCAGTGAGACACAGCGTCTACACCTCCCTGTGAGACACAGCAGATACACCTCCCCATGCGACACAGCGTCTACACCTACCTGTGAAACACAGCAGCTACACCTACACACTGGTACACCACCCACCCGAGGGGCGTCATCGTCACCCCTGGTAAATGCGCTTCGCTCACCTCCTGACAGTCTCACTCTCTCATCACTTCTCACCTCAGTTCTTCTCCTTCCTCAGCGCTTGTCCGGCCTCTCTGTACGCCAAGGATTCTTGACATCCTCTCCCACACTCACCAGGGAAGCTTCTTGTCCCTCCTCTCTCTCCATCACTCTCACCCATCAGGCACTCTCCCAAAGCTTCAGTTACACACGATTTTGATTTTTTTTTTACTTTCATTCCTTCTCACAACTCTTACTTCACATTTTCTTTTGCTATCAGTTCTCTTCCTCATTCTCGGTTCTTCCCATGTTTTTCTTTATTGCCATAGTCACTTTGTTTAGCACAAACGCAAGAATCACACATTGTGAAAGACGAGTGTGTTGCCCGTGCAGATCACAATGCACTTCCTTCCTCCTCCTCCTTCTTCCCTAAACTACGTCTGCAAAATCAGTACCAACTACAGTGCATGCTCCACCCCTTCCCATTCCCGGGAGCCGTGAACTACATTTCTCTTAAAAAGGTACTGGTTACCCATGTGCTCCTTGTCCGAGAGTGTGTGAATGCCACTGCTACAGCGTCTTCTCCCGGAGCCCAAGAGAGCTCCTTAATCCTACGTGAGCCTGGAAGGGTCAGGAAAACACTCCTCAGAGACTCTCCTGGTGGGCCAGACTCGTGGAACAGCGCTCCCTCTGGACAAACATCCACTCTTCGGGTGAGTGTCTGGCTCGTAGACACATCCATGTGTGCCAACAAAACCCGCCCTTTGCTGCCAGTGTGGCACTCACGTCTCCCAGTAAACAATATAACTCGTCGCTCAAGTAATGTCTTTGTCCGTGGGAAAATATCCTAATGGTTTTGACAGGCAGTCTAATAATTAATGATTGGTTATTGTCTTTAATTAGTGTCATAATTACTGTTATTCATTATCCCAGTAAGTTAGCAATAATTCCGTCAAATGAATCTTTAACTTGTATGCATGTTGAGTATTATGGATGCGGTGATTAGGCGTCCAACAGCAAACTAGAATATACAATATTGACGTATTCTCAATACAATCTGAAGACTAGAATATACAGCATCAATACGTCTTTGATACAGCAACTTAAGACTACACTACTCAGTGCTAATGTATCTATAATGCAGCATTTTTCGACTACAGTATATGATTAATGTATTCTGTATTCAACATCTTCACTTTTGAATGTATACATCTTGTCCTTCATACAATATCAGACTTGATTATTCATAATATAATCTTAAAGATATAGAAATATCAGACTAGAATATACAGCACTTTTTATACAACGCCTTCAGACTAGAATATACAATACCCCCTGATACAACATCATGCGATCACGTTGCTTCACTGGAGCCGCCCTGCTTGCCCGGCTAGCGGTCAGCTGGGCGAGCGAGCGCTTCTTCTTCTTCAGGAGATAATATTTTTGTGTTGCTAAAGCTGGGCAGTTCCTGGCGATCCACTTCCTGCCTCTTTCTCGAGTCCTTTATGGCTCGTGTCACGGCAGATCCCGGGAGATGGAGGGACCAGGAAATAAGCAGCGTATATTACCGTGAGGGAAGTAGGGATGGAAGAGAGTAGGGATGGAGAGAAAGAAGAGTGAGGGAGGAATGAAAGTGATGAAGTGAAAAGACAAGAGGTAGACAGAGAGACCAATAAACACAGAGAGTGGGAAGAGAAGAACAGAAGGGACAGAGTTCAATAAAGTGTCGAAGTTCGCTGTTAAGATATTAATATTGCGTTTTATAATTCTCTGGCTTCTGTATTGCCTCGAGTGATATTTCATCCACACAAAAATACTTTTCTTACATTCGTTAAAGGCAGAAATCATATGCTGTTATGTACGGCAGTGCAAAAGTCCACAACTGGAGAATATTCCTCAGACTATAATATATTCATCTTAATCTTGAATCGAAAATGATACGAGAAAAAAATGCACACCGAGAAATCCACATCAGACACTCCTTTTTTCGTTACCGTGAACCCACAACGGTCCGACGCGTGTATCTTCGTGGGCAATCGTGAGTGATGGCCACTCACACGTGAGGGAGGTTCCCATTTGAGGTAATCACACGTGACGGACTGGATTTGGGGACTGACTTATCGCCGTTGCCACAGCTGGCAGACGCGCCATCCCTGGCAGGTCATCTGCTACCGCTACAACATTAGGAGGTCTCTGCAATGCCTCCTGCTGCTGACCCTGGCACACAGTCTTTCCCAGACTGAACAACAGACATAATATGGACTTTTCCAGTTGAACATTTCCTCACAGCCGTGCCCAGTGTATGGCTACCTGGCCCTCATTAACTCTCATTAGCATCGCACAGCTAAAGTACTTTCTGCAGGTGTAATGTGTCGGCAGGTCCTCTCCTGTCCCTCTCTCACACACGGGTGTGGTTCTCTCCCTCAGCTGCCACGGTCACCCAGGGACAGAAGTAAGTGTGTCAGCTCTTGTTCTCCATGAAGTATCAAGTTGTGCATCTTATATAAAGATATATCAAGCGTTTTCTTTCGTAGTGAAAAATCTTAGTATCATTCTATTCATAATGACTAGATTCGACAGTACTGGCAGATCAACATGGTTCTTAAACTCATTTTTCTCAACAATGATGACTCCTAGATCTTTGACTATATCATTATTTTCCATATCTCTCTCTGTCCTTTGTAGGGTGTCACGTTTTTTTCAGTCGCTCAATAAAGTGTTCAAATCTACCTTCAATAAAGGTTCCCGTTCTTCGTATTTAAGTATATGCAAATCCTTTTAAGTGTTCTCCTTGTCTTCCTCCGATGCCATCACTTCTCACTACTTAAGGCTGTCATTTACAGAGCATCCGGGTCTACTGTCTTGTATCTAACCTCATTATCATAAAGAATATCAAGGCAAATATGTATTTTTCAGTCCTGGGTACATCTGATAAGGCATAAGCTTCAGACACAGTTCCATTTGTTACTAAATTCAGACTTCTGTTTCTTTGCAATCCCTCGACCCTTATTCCCCCTATTCCTATATTAACCTTTTCTAGCTTCCTATTCTACCTCTTGTTAATAGAATTCTGCGGTCTGCTTTATACAAAGGCCACAGCGGAGTTACGAGAAACAACAGCCATTCTCTTTCCTTCAGCATTAAAAATTCATAAGGGTCTTTGTAGCGGAGTTTGTGTGACTCACCTGACATAAAGCCGTTGTTGGAACTCATATTTACGTAAGGCGTTGTTAGTCAGTTCCTGTTGTGTTTTCAGCTTTCCAAAAGAGGTTATTAATCAATCGTTGTGATGTGCTTTGATCTTCTTTGAAAGGGCTGAGTACCAGTGATGCCAGGCTTAAATGGTCTATTACGTATGGAGATGGAGAATACCTGCCTACGTAATCTACCCATCTACCTACTTATCTACCTATCTACCTACCCACGAGTACCTGTGACGAGATTTGTTTTTACCCAACAGACAGGCTTGATCAGTAACGCTGTTTATCTCTATCTCCACACTATTTACATAACGATCAGCCCTGGGTTCATCTGGAACTGTTTTCAACCATATACCAACTTTTCTATTAGACGTTTCTGTAATTCTCCCATGTATGTTTCCTGCTTCTCTTGATAATCTACTGGATAATCTGATCTTACAGAGAGAAAAGAAAAATTAGAAATAAAGAATAAAACATATACTAAATAATAGGTTAAAAGAGTGAGGCAAAAAATCAGGAGAATGATATGCAAGGAAATTAAGTTTAATAATCATTTCTAAAAGAGGGCCCACAGATCTCCTATCATTTGACCCATTCTTTAGATAACTGCTTCATTTAACGATAATGATCTTGCTTCCAAGGGTAATTACTTTTCCTTCACGACGACACTAATGTAATAATCATCACTGATCATTATAAAGAAACCCATGGATTCAAATGATCATATTAGCATTTGATAATATCTCTCAGCATTTACGTCTTTGCCAGAGAGGACCAAGGTCAATGACCACACCTGACACCACTAATGACCAGGTGAAGTGCCACATCTGACACCACCTGACACCTCTAATGACCACTTTGCTGGAAAGACTCGAGACTCACAGCTGCAGGCCCAGTGTCAGATTATATATGGAGACCCACCCATCACATTCTATCATGTAAGAATTAAACCAGCTGTTCAAATCTTTTGTCGTGATGTCACAGTAGGGACGTAATAACTGTCTCCCATCGTCCATCATGGCATAAGTTATGTTCTCCCAGGTAAAGTCACGGTCCAGCAGGGTAGAGAACCAGGAAAGTGACGGACCAGACAAGAAAGTGACAAGTACAAGAATGACGGAAAGTGAAGAGAGAAGAACCAGAGAAGTGAAGGAGCAGGAATGTGAAGGATTGGGATGATGAAGTGTCAGGACTGTGAAGGATCGGGAGAGTGAAGCACTAGGGATGTGAAGGACCAGGAAACTGAGAGACAAGGTCAGCAAAGGACTATGGAAATGAAGGAGAAGAAGTACGTAAAACAAAGGCCTTTCTCTTGCGTTTATACGTGAAGGTAGTTGTTTTTATGACGACACGCGAGTTTGGAAAGAAAATAGGTATCGTAATACCTTGGGATGTATGAAGACATCCAGTTGAAAAGTACAGCAATGATGATGTCCTGAGTTCTGTGCGTATTCCATGGTTAGCTCTGGGTCACAGAGTGTAACCTCAGGGGCCAAACAGACACAGGGTGGCTTGATGTCTATATTGCTATTTGACTTTCTTGTATCGTCATAACACCCAACAAGAGACTCCTTAGCTGCCAGTGTCCCTCAGTGGCTCCCACGTCTTCCGAGTCACAACCACTGAGCCTGACCACTGGACGTCTCCAGCAGCGTCAGGCTGTCACACACAACCTGGCGTATCACTGTCGAGTAGTTGTAAACACAAGGGGACAAGTCTGAGAGCCACTGGTGCGCCCCCATCACACACACCGGCTTGCTGGTCCCTGCGAGATGAGAGTCGATGCCCGAGTCTCTCTCTGCTGGCGGCTTCAGTCAACATAATAACTCCAGCCCAACAGGACCAGGAGGACTAAGGGAGGAGGGGGTTCTCCCGTACTGAACACCAAGTGGCCGATGTGAACACCCACTTCTGGGACCACCGGGGTTCTCAAAAGCCACACAGATCATCTCACACATCTTATCCACTCTTCCTTCCCTTCTCTGTTAGCTTTAACCATCGGAGCGTTTAGCTGCGAGTTATCTTTTAGCTTCGCCGTACACGGGGAGGTGGGCTGAGCTAACAGTACACGTATGACGGTGCTCAGGTGTATACTACAGCTGATCTTGTTGGTATGGCTACAGTGCTGGGACACCAGAGGCAGAGTTAAGATAACTGGAAACGCCCACGTCGTCGTGGTACTGCACGGTAAACAGGACGCTGGGAAAGACAATATCTATGGCCCGGAAGATGTAATATAGTGGAGTTTCCTGAGCGCTGCTCACCGGAGCGGGAAAGGGGACGGTGAAGGGGACTGGGTTCAGCTGGGGGTCTTGGAGGAGAGGCGGAGGCCGCCTC
This sequence comes from Panulirus argus, assembly GCA_038088735.1. Taxonomy (NCBI): domain Eukaryota; kingdom Metazoa; phylum Arthropoda; class Malacostraca; order Decapoda; family Palinuridae; genus Panulirus; species Panulirus argus. The sequence goes on from JAYMFT010190912.1 coordinate 12,786, forward strand.
ACAACTGCCTTCTCCGTCCCTCCGCGAGAGACGATCATCCCACCCGCCGAGTTAACTCCGACAAACAATAGCTGGAATACGCCTGATTAGACGGGTTATGGCTGCTCCCTTGTTATCCCCTTATGCTCTGGCGAACGTTGCGTTAAGACACACACACACACACACACACACACACACTCTAGAACGCTGAGTTACGCAAAGAAAACAAGGAAAAGTTCTTGATATTCATTAAGATCTTTACCAGTCTCGGTGTGATTGCATGAAGCCGTGATTTTACGTCGAATGCGGACAATTTGCTCCATGGCTCCTGACACAGGACGTGTCAGCCCTGGCTTCACGTCGCTCAAGTGTCACTACAAAGTCGACCGACAACAATACCCTTCCCAGCGCCAGCGTCACTCACTGGCTGATAACATTATTCGTCTTCTTTTCCTTCGTAAGTTATCTGCAGCTGTTGCCTTTATCTCGGAGGCTGGAGGAATCGATTAAATGATAACTGTGGATGTTTTCCAGCGTGAATACCAGCTCCTGGCTGCCCGCTTCTCTCGGCAATTTAGATAAACATTTTAATTTTGCCCCGTTGCTGATAAGACGTCATTATGATTCAACGTGTCCCCCACCCGACACCTGCGTTCATTAAGTCCTCGTCTCCTCCACTCTCTGAGACAGGACCCTCCTCCTACCACTGCAGCATCATACACTCGTGTCTGCTCTTACTTCGCCCTATACAGGCGTTGCGTATTTGCTGTAGGAGTCAGGAGCCTGTCCTTCCATCCTACGGGCAACGTCTGCTGCACTTCACCCAGCGACCCTCCCCTTGCATCACGCAGGTGAAGCGTCTCCTCCAGCTGGTCCTGGCATATCCCTCACATTGTTATGCCAGATGCAGTTGATCCCTCCATTGTCCCGTGCTCCTCTCTCACCTTCCCAAAGCCTTGTTATTGGAGGCTGCGCCACCTAGCGGCGCCCCACCCCACCCCATCCCCTCTCTGCCGTCCCGTCTGTCTGAAGTGAATTCATTACCTGGTCATTGTGTCCTAGAATATCAACTAATTAATCCTAATTCTACTTAGCGTACGGCCAGGGGGCTCGGTTCGTTAGACGGACCAGGATGATGAGAAGCAAAGACCCCCTATATACGACACAGCGATGAATAAACGAAGTCGAAAACTTAAGCTGCATTTTATGTCAGTCATAATCAGCACTCTCGGACTTAAGAGCCACTCTTATGACCCTCCATTTCGGAGCTGTTTCGATCTGTGGATACTGTACTGTGCATCTGTTGCCGTCATAATGCAGTAAAGTGAAACGTCCGGTATAGGGAACAACGCCATCTGTTGTTTTTCTAAACGAATAATCAAGGTATGATGACACGATACGCACGTCTAGCAGCCTCTACTGTCTTCCCTTATCAGACACAGTTCCTTAATTTCTCATTTCTTGTTGTTCTCTTTTATCTCGAGTCGGATTTTATCTAAATGAAGTTTAGATGAAATTAGGATGTCGAGGTAAAGAAAGATCTTTCCTGGATTACTGTCGAAATTACATCTCCTTGCTCATGCACCAACATCCACATATCCCACAACTATCGCCCACAGACCCACCACACATTCGTCTCCGCTGTCTTCACCTCATCACCAACATATCATTCCACATATCATACACAAGACACCTTACGTATTACAAGACCAAAATGCGGTTCTCAACTCTGGTCACCTACAGAAGCACAGAGAGCTAATAGAGAAGGTCTACAAGAGATCAAGAGAAATGGTACTATAATTAAGGGAGCTAAGTTACTGGGTAAGGCTAATTGTTTTAAATTTGACCATCCTGGAAGAGAAATATTGACCTAAACACTCTATGCTCTCAAATCGGATCGATGACATGATAAGTGAACAGTTTTTTAGATGATTTAGGGATGGAGATGCCACATTACAAGAAAAAATAAGAAACATATTAAAAAAGATGTAAAGAAGTACTTTCATAGTATAAGAGAGGTGTATGAATGGTATACATATACAGTGACTGAGGACATGGTTAATACAGACACCATACTTAAATTCAAGATGATTAATTATAAAGAATGTTCAAGATTTGGGGCCCCACGAGTGTAAAAACCCCTCCCTGTACAGAACAAAGTTACAAAAATTACATATATATACAGTCATTAACGATAATGACATGTTTGTTAAACAACAATACTAGATTCCAGTATGACTTAGACTGTGCTTGATTGCGCTATTTATCTCTAGGCACCAGTCAGATCCGCTGGCCTGTACCACTCGAGCGGTTCTCATTAAACATCAGTAACAAATGACAGTCCTTGACCGTGCCACTTAGTTATGGATGACTGTGAGAACAATATATTACCTGGTGCGACATTCACTTGATTCACTGTTGGTGCTCGACGAGGCCAAGGGTTGCAAGAGAAAGGCAGGGTACAGGAGCAGGCTAGAGGGTGTGCAAGATCAGGCCAGCAACTCGGGTTGTAAGACCATCATGAGAGCAATGCCTTGCTCGGTTCCACCACTTCCCGAGGCGCTGCGGTGGCATGATATCACGTACTGATGATGAGATCTTAGTGTGTCACATATATACGTATATTCCATCCTGTAGAAGACTTACGTAATGGTTATGTACACTGAAGGGACAAAGTCGTATGTGAGAGCCGAGGTACTCCAAGCCAGTGTCGTCTAGCAGCTGACCGCAGTTAGCCTGGTGGTGCACACGTAAACCCCTGGCCAGTGACGTCTTGTTTATTCCAACATGTCGGGGTTTCTTAGTCTCAAAGATCAGTTTCTGGCTTCGAACGAACTGAATGTAAGATAAACATATTTCTTCGCCGAGCAAACTTAAATCTTGTGAAGACAATCTTTTTAATGACAAAACTTTTGGTCTAGTTGGACCCAGATATTGTTTGTGAAAGATAATTTTGTTTACAATGGGGGAAGAAGGGGAGGAAAGGCTGTAACTCTTGCCTCAGGAGATGAGGAAGGGGAGCTGTAGCTCTAGACTATCCAGCAGGGGAGAGGGAGTGGGGATGGTGTAGCTCTTGACGACCCGAAGGAGGAGAGGGAATGGAGAGATCGTAGCTCCTGACGACCGAGATGGGGAGATGCAGTGGGGAGGGTGTAGCTCTTGACGACCCGAAGGAGGAGAGGGAATGGGGAGATTGTAGCTCTTGACGACGCAGAAGGGGAGAAGAGGTGGTCAGGTTGTAACTCAATACCTCCCAGTACTGGGGAGTAGTCCGGGAGGTAGTGACACTGGATAACCCTGGTTGCTGGTCCAGGCAGTATGTGTGTGTCACCTTCCTTATACACGGGTGGCGTACTCGTTATACTGAAGGAGATGAAGCCTGTGAATAGAGAGTGAACCCCTGGTCTTGGCGTTCAAGATGCCCCTAATAGTGACACCGAGTACCTTGTCTCCTGGAGTCAGTGCCTCGCCTTGCAAGGCCAAAAGCCAAATGTCTGATACTGTGGTCTGGAACGCGGCTTCAGAGGAGGCAGATGAAGGACAAATAACAGGCCTTTAGAGTGCAAAAGCAAGGCAATGTCCACAGCTATACTGGTGATCTTACGACTCTGAAGAAAACAGCTTAGGTACTCGTCCTGGGAACCTTAATCACGTAAATGTCGATAAAAGAACATCACAATTGCTGTTATGACGGGTTTCAGAAGTTGTTTGAAAGGACTGGAATGGTTCCTCTTTTCGAATCAGGTCTCTCGTTTAGCGCTTGTGGTAGATTATCTTTAGAATGCTTTCCTTACGGAGACGAATGATACTTTGGAGCCAGTAATAAGTCCTTTTGACGTCATATTGTATGTCTTGAGAGGTTCACATCCCACACCAAGACTTACGTCTCTTGTGGCCATAAAGCTTAATAACTATGGACGCCATGTGAATCAACATGGATTTCCCAAACCCTTCCCAAAAATAATATGGAAACTCAGGGAAGAAAAAGCATATTTGATATTATAATGAGAATGTTACTATGACGAACGTTTTGAAGACTTTTCAGTGGGAACCGTCCCAGCTTAATTTTCCAGATGAAGAGACTCCCTCCCTCCCTCTGCCACTCCCCAGACGTACGTAACTCCCCAACCCCAGGTCGATCTCCCATCCACTCTCAATTCTTCCGTAAACTACGTCAGCAGCTGACCTCAGGTACTCGTTAATCTATATTGTTTATACTTTGTCAACAAGACAGAAAGACTACACTGGCACAGGTACAGAGAAAAAGATGTATTACACACATATATGAGATAACGAGAGAGAGAGAGAGAGAGAGAGAGAGAGACAGACAGACAGACAGACAGACAGACAGACAGATTGACAGAGAGAGGGAGGGAAAGAGAGAGAGAGAGAGGGAGAGAGAAGTGCTGTAGATCGTGACAACATGAGGGCAGGACGAGAGAGTGTGGCACAGACGGACGGTAACGCCTCAAGCATTGGTTGAGGTGGTCGTGCTACCGAAAATGGCACAGTGCAGATGGCAGTATATAGATGGAGGGTTAGTACCTTACCACAGAAGGGAATGCTGTCCACAGAGAGGAGCAGTGAGCACAGAAGGATGCACTGTACGCAGAGATAAGCAGTGAATGGCGCCAAAACATTCATAGGCAAGAGGAGGCAGAGTACCTAAAGAAGTGTACATAGACGCTGTACATAATGGAGCCACTTAACAAAGGGGACCCTTTGTACACAGGGAAGGCTCAGTGAATAGGAGGAGGAGGGAGAAGAAGAGGAGGAAGAGGAGGAGGAGGAGGAGGAGGAGCCAGTGTAAAAAAAGGGTGAGCACTCTGTAAGTAAGATAAGGAAAAAATGAAGCCACTGGTTCTCCACCAGAGAAAATCAATCTCAGAACCTCCTTCATGTCGGCAGATATTCCATAAAGATTCACGCCCAATCCTACGGTCTGCTGGCTAAGGAACTATGGGAGAACAAATTGGAATTGGCTTTGTATTTGCTCAGATGATTTGGGTCGGGGTGGACCAGTGGGGACGCTGAGGGAGGGTGGGGAGAGAGAAAGAGAGAGATCACATAGGTACGCGAATATTCTGAACCTTACAGGACCCTTTGAAGAATCGCCTTGTAATACTGAAATATGCTTGTGAGAACTGTGATGTCAGAGCATCTGATCACTCTGGACGACTGGGGTGGCGACATTAGAATCCTGTGAGATCTTTTTTCAAGATCTTTACAAGCATTTAGGGAGTGGGTCATGACCGTGTGAGCGGACAAAAAACGAGCCCGGAGGTCCGAGAGCAAAGAACTGAGAGCGAAATAATACATGTGGGTAAGCCAATGAGACGTTGAATGAGACAGAAAAAGACTTTGGTAATGAAGGACATTAGAGAAACTGGAGGTTTATGCCAGAGGGAAAGTGGGACATGTATGGAGGGATGAATGAAAGGATTATACACTGAGGCAAATCGGTTGGAAGAAATTTGCCAGGGAAGGAGGAATCTACACACGTAGCGAGAGGTTGAGGGAGATGGTTAGCAGTCAGCCAGCCACTCACCTGCTACTTCTGCTACAAATACTGTTACTACTACATCTACTACTAGCAGTGATAATGATAATGATGATAACAATAATAATACAATGATAATGATAATGATAATGATAACGATAACAATAATAATAATGATAGTAATAATAGTAATAATAAAATAATAATATAATAATAATAATAATAATGAAAATAATAATAATAATAATAATAATAATAATAATAATAATAATAATAATAATAGTAATGATAGTAATAATAATTATAATAATGATAATAATAATAGTAATAATAGTAATAATAATAATAATAATAATAATAATAATAATAATAATACTAATAATAATAATAATAATAATAATAATAATAATAATAATAATAATAATAGAAATAATATCAATAATAATAATAATTATAGTAATAATGATAGTAATAATAATAATGATAAAATTAATAATAATAATAATAATATCAATAATAATAATGATAATAATGCCACAGTTTCAGGATGATTCCCACAATATACTCGAAAAATACATTCGATGTGTTCTCAGTATTGCTAACACATGCAAACTTCATCCCATGGTAATAAACTCTGCGTCAAGAAATTCATGAGGAGGGAGGGAATGTAATCTCGCTATTCATGAGATTTTCGTACCTCATTACGTTCTCCTTCTACAAAATCTTATAAATGTCTATGGCAAAATTACTTGTAATTTGCTCAATGCAAATGCTCATCATCTTTTGAAGCTGCAAGGACAAGCAGTTGCTTGCACTGCAGGACGTAAAGACTTGACAGACTAACGGACATGATTTAGATAATGCATAATGTTTAAGGAGGATTATAGATGATATATTTGGAAGATTTAGAGGACGGTATATATACATAGACCAGATCTCGTAAGTTCCCTGCTCATGCTAGAGATATGTATTCCACCAGTACTGAGCAAATATCCTATCAGTCCTGAGCAATTGTTTCATTTCTCTCTCATTTCCATAATCATTTGATGTGTGAAAAATGACGTATCGTCAGTCTCATCTTCACTCCACAATCGACATCAATTTTGGCCTCTTGACCTCTGGCCCTTACGGGTCACGAGCAAAGGCTTGTCGGAAAAGGAGAGATGAATAAGAATGAAAATAAAAGAAAGAAGAAAACACGCCAAAATAGTATATTAATCCCAAAAGCAGAGACGCGTAACAAAGAATGTGAAGAAAATTATTGTTTCACGACCCTTGGATTTCGATACGTGTGTTTACTGCTCACTTGGAGTGTTGCAGTATTAAAAAAGAAATGTTGAACGGAACTTCCAAACAAATGACAGAAACTTTAACATAATGAATCCAATTTCTTTAGTAAATGAAGAGAAAATGAGTAATTGAAAAGCGAAAATTTCATCATTCCACCAGTCGGATTTTGTAAGGTTTTTAGTGATTGCTAAATCATAAACTATAATGGTAGATACTTTTGAAGTAAATACGTATAATAACTTTCAAAATTATTCGTTATGATATAGGGATAACTGTTTAAATTTCACGGGTTTATGTGAGTAGGGAGTAATGTGTTTTAATGTACAGACAAACAGTCAGAGTTTTCGTCATTCTTAGTCTATTGGACTTTGTATCTATTGTTTTGTTAGTAAAACGTGTGTTATTATGCCTGTTTTATTGCGTAATTATATTGTGAGATGATGGGACAATACATTTTCTTTTATCTCTATCGGTGAAATGGAGGTTACTCAGTTACTAGACTTTTGTATCTTTTACTATTTGTGAAATATAAGTTGAAATAACAATATAATTTTTGGATAGTTTAATGACGGTACGAGAGTTTATAGATATTATATTCCCATTTTTCCTTTTTGTGTGACCCGTATAAGCTTTAGTTAGTGATATATGGCACCAGATCTCCGTAGACTTGTCTCAGCTGAAGGTTTGGTTGGCGGATCTCTAAATTGTGTGTGCTTTATACCATGAAGTCCATAGGTCTTTTGATGTGATAGCATAAATGAATAAATATTCTTGTAAATTATCTTCCAATTAAAAATAGATTGTAAGTGAATGAATTCTTCTCGTCGTCTGTTCCTGGCGCTACCTCGCTCACGCGGGAATCGACGAATGACCACGAAGGGAAAAAGAATCCGTCGACTTTATGTCGTTTTATATATCTTGATACTTAGGCCTCAAACGACATCTAATTCCTTCTGGTGTCACAGTAAAACGCTGGTTGGTCAGATCACTCTCTTATGCTGTATTATGGACGTTATAGCTTGGTGCTTCCGGATACTTGAAATATTGTGTAATGAATCAGAATATTTCATTCGTGTCATAGGAAAAATATCGGTTGATACGCCCGTTGGGGCTATGGCCTCAAAGCAATATAGGGGCGGAGAGGACTGAGTCTTTTATGGCATATTGTAAATACAATTTTATACTGAGAATGTGGGGTTAGTAAGCCCTTCTAAGAGTTTTCATGATGAGTTTGCTCATCAGTTTAATTTCTGGAGCGATTGTGCTTTGTGGGTCGGTTAAGTGTATACACACACATTTTGGTGCGCCGGAGAAATTAAGGTTTGTCGAGCAACGGGATATTTTGCCGTAATTGTAAAATAATAGTTGGTGTGTTCATACTCTTTTCTGAATTGCGTCAGGAAATATTGTGATGCACGCTGACAATTTAATATACGTTGTGTCTGTATATATATATATACATGTACTTCAGTACAGCAGTATATGCTGGATTCTACTCCATGATTATCTCCTCCCTGAGCGGTAAATAATCTCTCTACTCTGGCTCACGCTGTTCACCTCACCTGGTCCGCCTGTGTTCCCCTGACTTGATCCACCTGTGTTCACCTCAACCGTTCTACTTGTGTTCCCTACACCTGCTCCACCATTCTCCACCTCACCTGGTGGCCCACCAGAATTCACCTCATCTGGTCCACAGAGAAAAAGACTTTAGCTTATTGCTGAAAATATGTTTTCTTCCATGTCTTAACCACGACTTGCATCCAGCTGACATGCTGCTTTCTCGAGGAAACCTCAAGTAAACAAATGCTTTGTTATCTCTTCACTCCTCAGCTCCGTGAGACAGAGTGAAGGAAAGCAGTTTCGGGACAAAAGCCTTTGTTTAATACCCAGAGACATGAATTATCTCCACGCGTCTTCATTTGTGAGTATTTTGTACATGGCGTTCTGTTCGCTGGTCCTTACCAGTAACGCTGCAGGTGAAGACAAAACAAAATGTCTTCAGTGTTTCTCGCAGTGACCCCCCCTGACCAGGTCACGGGAGAGGACACAGTGTGGTTGTCTGGGAGAGGCACGTGAGCGAACTTAGAGTGGATCATGTTAAAGTAAGTCGAGGGAGACGGAGTAGTGCGATGCCAAAGTGGACCGCAAGAAAAGTAGCTGCAGTTAATATTGGTTAGTTAGCTGTAAGATCTTACTCATTTCTCTTCGTTTTCATTACTCAGTCCAGCAAAATAGCTTTGATATCGATAAATGCAAAGTTTTGCACCTTTTTCTATGTTATGTTATATATCGTTAATTATGATTTCTGGTACCCAATTCATCAACCAACCCCTAGGGAAGGATGAACAGTTGGATTGACTGTGGACCTACTGCCGCAACCAGGATTCGAACCTATGCGCTCGACCCCAGGTGGCCCGTGAATGTGTCACTTTCAGCAACACTAACCGCTACACCACGGAGACCCACTTGGGGCTAGAAACGAGAAGGCAAACTACGCCATTAGTAATAGTCACCAATCACACAAGGCCGTGAGAAGTGAGTAGAACCAATGAAAAGACGAATACAAATTTCAGAATTAACTTGCGCGTCTCCAACTTGGACACTGCGTTTAGCAGTAGTCACGGAATACAAAGAGTGCAGCAGAGAGCTACCAGGATGATATTCAGGCAGAGACAAATCCTGTCAGAGCCGATCAAAAGACTTAAGCTTACGGTATTTTAGCTTAAGAAAAAGAAAAGGTTAAGAGGAGATTTAACAGAGGTCTTAGGAAGTATCAAACGTTTCGACAACTTTGATCTAAAAGTATTTATTCACAAATAATGTAATAATGTTTGCAGGTATTTTCTATATAAGCCAAAATCTGTTCGCTTTCCTGTTCTTATGACATTTACGTTTCTGACATCTTTCATCTTCAAAGACGTCATCGAAAGGATTCCAGTGATCTGTTGTTTTTTGCTTCCCTTTCTCGCAGTTACAGAGGGACGGACATTGAAGTCTGCCACGCGCGTGAGGAGCTGAGACCTTATCATGCTACCGGCCACCAAGTGTGCACAAACCACGAAATATATTCATCACCGTTTGAATTCTTAAGAGTATTATAAATCCGTATAAAACCATGTATATTATACATACAGTCACAAAGTGAGTGGTAATAAAGGGGAGAGAGTGAGACAGACGGACAGTCAGAGAGAGAGAGAGAGAGAGAGAGAGAGACAGGAAGGGAGGAGGAAGTGTTCTGAATCAACAGTATAACAGGGTCAGTCTCAGGGTCCGACTCTGAACCGTCCATGACATCATGCATTGTACACTGAGCACCAGGACTGTCATACCGACAGACGAGCAGACATCATACCTCACATGTGTAGCGTGGCTGCCAACACGTTCTCTTAAAGAATCCGTTGGATTAATCATTACCTTTTGTTCCCCCCGTCTCTCGCTCCCCCTCCGACTGCTCGAGAGACGTGGCGACAGCCTCGTCCATTTCCTCCGGTCCATAAGACACACTGGAGAACAAACCCTCGCCTGTTGCTTTGTGTCCATTGAGGTGCCCCATTAGCATGGGATGGAGGGGCGATGCGCCGTCCCCCGGGGGCGCTCCTGGCGACACATCCGGCCGGCTTTGTCGTCTCCTAATGTTGAGTTCTGAGGCCGACGCCTGCAGCCGCCCGCCTCCACCTCCCCGCCACACAGACGCCACCACCAACTCCACCACTCATGCTCGGCACTCGTCCACCCTGCCCTCTGAAGTCTCCCTGGCCTCACCACACTGGCGAGTCATGGTGGTGGCCCACGAGGTTCCATAATGTGGCACTCTCCGTGACTTGGTTCACCACACTAGCGGGTTATTGGTGGATGGTGTCCAGGCTACACCAACTTACACCCAAGCCGTAAGACAGTGCCAGGCCATCTCCAGGCTACAGGAGGGTGACAAGGATACTCCCATGGTACACCTGTGTCCAGGCTACTTCCACACATCCGAGATATGTCAAAGGCTTCAACATGTTAGTCTCCCAGAAGTCTTTAGGTCACCCCTGGACTACCTCCCTCTACACAGTGAGGTCAGTTTATTTTCATGGTAGAAATAATCGTAATCTGCGTATCCTACACGAGGCCTTTTATATGCCTGGACACATCCTACACATAATTAATGGCAGAATCTGTGTATATACACTTTCTTATATGTCTCTGTCCTCCTATTATCTGGGAATCAGATATGTGTCTCTGCGCTTAGAATGTAAGATATAAGATCAGGTGCCACATACGGGAATCACGGGGGAGGAAATGTGGTGTGGCTCGGGTAATGGGAAAGCCCAGAGCTGCTCGACTGCTTGAATATCACCATTTCCAAACATCAGTAAAGAGGAGAGTATGAGGGAGACACACAGGGAACTTGAGAAACCTAACACTTGTTTGATGTGAATGAATAAAGATTGCGTATATGATTTGTTGTTTACACTTCTTGTATTTTCTTTTTTTTAATGTTGAAGGCTTCAGGCACGGACAAAAGCCCACATCAAGGCCGGGCCCTAATTGAAATATATAGAGAGAATTGAGAAAGGGGGAAAAAAAAGACGGAAAGTATTTACGAATTTTTGAGAAAGTGAAAGACCTGTCTTTTGATATGTGCAGGTCATAGTTATTGGGAAAGACATGAGAAGGAAGAGAGTTCCAAAGCATCGACGTGTATGGAAAGAAGCAGTTATCAAAACGGCCCACCCTTGAGTTGCCGATGGCCACACAATAAACACGCGATGCAACAACTTGCCGAGTATTCCGTGGTCTAGCTAGTGGTGGGGGCACACAAGCAGCCAGCATCTCTGTGTCTGTGCGGATTGATTGGCTACAGTGCACTACCTAATTAGACATCCCCTACCTAACTTCTAATTCTCAGTGAGTTATTGATATATTCCACTAATCAACTTTTAACTCTGGGTTAGGTATCCCTTCCTTATCCAGCTTCTAACTCCCTGTACATTAATTACGTATCCTTTATCCAGCCTCTAACTCTCGGCAAATTAGTTAGGTATCCCTCACCCAACTTTTAACTCCTTGTGCATTGGCCAGGTATCCCCCTACCCAGCTTTCTTGATTCTCAATAGCTAGGTGTCTTGTACTTACTAACTTCCCGTAGCTCTCACCCGGCAACAATGTTAGCATAGATGTATCTCCCATATTCCTGCTCTACCGTACCTCAGGTCTTCACATCAGGACACAGAGAAGGGTGACAATAAGAGAACAGAAACCAAGGAAGCCCCCAACAGGTACATAGGTCCTGGAGATCACTCCTCTGTACCAGCGGAGGCAGAACCAAACGTCTGTGGCGCATTTCCTCTCGTTATCAGAGGCCGGCAGCCTGACACAACGGCAGGATGATACTGAAATACTGAAGTACGTGGGGGCAAGCAAGATGAACATGGATGAGAGATGGACCTAGAGATGAGAAAACGAAAAATAAAACTAAAATCATTGAGTGAGGATATCTTCTGACTGATATAGAGGCACAGTGATTATGATATACATAAAAACAGGTAATATTATAGGATCCAGGACAAGGAGCTGTGCACTCCAGTGATGGCTGGAGGAAGACTGAAGACCCACAGGTCGTCAGTGCCCCACATGTGAGGTCAGCTAACAAGGAGGACATTTGGTTTTCAGTAAAATGATTTAGATTACATAGTTGAAATGTGCCTCTGGGTGCGGAGTGTACAGAATATTGTCAGAGATTTGTGAAGTTTATGGTCGAGGCTTTTCGTTTGATAAATCCATAAGTAACTGTTAATCCTTGATATTCTCGACTTTGAAATGCACACAACCGTCTAAAGTGCCCGACATGATAACCACAGAAGACCAGCCACAGCGCCAGCCAGCCATACCACAGACGACCACCGTCCACAGCGCTAACCACAGAGCCCTACAAATGTCCCCATAAAGCGCTGGTCGTGATGGTCACCGAGGCCATCCTTAACATCAGCTGAAGCGTCGTAAAACGAACTGGTCGGTAGTTAGGAAGTGACATTAACTTGAGTATGAATGTTACTGCTGGAGGCATGATCGATGTCCGTGTTATGGCAGCCGGACACGCGTTGGCAGGGGACCAGGCGGTGACCTGCCGGATGCGGTGGACTTTGCCGGATTCGGTGGCCGGAACATGCAGAAGGCTGTTTAGATTGTATGTTTGTGCGTGTATATATAG
>JAYMFT010190924.1:0-11853 GCA_038088735.1 Panulirus argus
GCCTCTTACGACACGCAGGGAATACGTGGGAAGTATTCTTTCTCCCCTATCCCCTGGGATATATATATATATATATAAATTTTATCATCATTGCACTACAAAACTGTCTATCTTTAATTACAGAGATAGTCCAAGCCTGTTGATCTACTCACATGAGCTTGAAATATTATGCCATCACTAAGCACAGGTAAAGCATAATACTGCTATACTTTTGGTGATGTGGAACAAGGAACGCTACACTGAACACTTGAGTGGGATAACCAATCTATGCAAATAATCATACCATGAAATGAGAGAAAATGTGCTGATAAAAAATTCATACATTAATAAGAAATAAAATGCATTTACATGCTTTCAACAATTGAGTATTAGTTCCCTTACAGGATTCATATGAATGAAAATAAAAGAATGTTACAAGTTTGATACTCCTGAATAAGTTATTTCTGTGGCATTATAAAGACAATTACAAAACATCCATCTCATAACTGCCTCACTATACAATTAGGTACAACTTATGAGTATAAATGCCATTCGTTTAAATACACATTTATAATGAAAATATCAGAGAAATGCTGACATCACTCTGTTTTAACATCCCATGTAATAAATAGTAAGGAACCCAAAGATACTTCTACTTACAAGTTCCACTTCTGGTAGTGCTAACAGAGATAGAAAGACACCTGGTCTTTAGAGCATGCATGGATGAAATCTCTAAGGTTTTATCAACAAAAGACATGAAGTAATAACTAGCATAACTTAACCTAATGCCTGATACAAGCAAAAATTTTTGTATAAAAGATGCACACAAAAACATATGCAAAAAAAATTCCACAATGAAAAGAATCTAAGATACCACTTGTGGAGTTGGTCTGGGTATAGCACACATTCATTGTATGTTTAAATTACAAATTTCCTGGGCTATTCAAAACTATTTCAGGAAGAACATGAACAAACAGTTTTGGGAAAAATGTTAACAGCATAAAAAAAATACTTCCAAGCTCACTATAAATTATCACATATCATGGAGACCATTTCTGGCAAAGTTTATAAGTTAATTAAACTCTATTCATGTTACTTAAGTAACATTTCTCAAGGACCAATGTACCATTTGGATTTCATATGATGGCAAAAACTAAACATTCATTATAATACATCTCCTTCATCTTCACTTTTGAACAGACCAACGAAATTTAATTCTTCCCATGTGGTTAACTTCTGGAAAGCAACCGAGTACTGCACACATCATGAAATTACCACCTTCAGTTAAGGGTAATTATTATCTACAAATGAAGGTATTCTTAAGTCAAACACTTAAACATTATATAATACTAACAATTCTATTCTTTTAATATAACCGAATTTGGAAAAAACGCTTATCATGACATTTATGTAAACATTCATGATTAAGTAACTCAAATGATGAAATTAATTCTCTTGAACATATACGTTTATGGTCATCTGGCCTGAGAAATTCTATTACTTGTAATACTAACATTTACTAGTTAAAAAAGATATACATATAAATATAATTTCCTGGATACAAATAACATTTTGAAAAGTGATGCTACCATACTCACACTTATTTGGTATCCAAGTGAACAAAAATCCAATCAATCCATAAAATGGTCACTATGGCTTGCTCAATTTAAGCATTAATTATTCAGAACGTATCACCAAGTAACATGTCAAGTTAGTTACAGCACCTTGGTGGATGTGTTCAATAGATCACAGTTGACAGCACTACATGGATCATATCACACACGACCAACTATTACTCCCAAGGAACATTCTAGTCACCTCTGACTATAAGAATCACAGATGATGTACATACAGTATAACCAAAGCCAAATTCCTGTTCATGGACTTTCCCTAACTTTGGATACTTAATGAGTAATCAATTTCTTAGCTGTCAAATCCAAATAATACTTAAAAAAATTGATATGCATCAAGAAAGAGCACATTATAGCTACAGAGGCAATAAATTTGACTACCTGATACAAAGAGATTAATACTATTAGTAAAAACTTAAATGCAACATTGATGTGGACAAGACAAAACACATAACTGTACAAAAAATAAATATATTATATATATAATGGAAAATCCCTGAATAATGTACATAGAAATGATATGCAAATTCTAAACTTAACTCTAGTTTACCAAAAATAACTTAACAAATACTGATTCCTAAGACTGTACTGCAAACAGTCATTCTGAACCAAAAAAAGCTGGTTCTTAAATAAGTGATAACTCATCTTTGCAGCTAATGGCAAATCAACTTTCTAATTCCAAACCATGATAAGTTATTAACTAGGAACTTGAAAAGATAATTTACCTGTCTGTTTACTGTATGAAGAGTAGCTTTATCAGTAAGGAGGAAAATTTTGCTTGTGCCACCTAGATCTGAATGAGCTTAATGGCACACAAAACAAATATAAGTAATATAGTCACTTCTCCTCAATGGGCCTGACGATATCAGTGTCAAGTCCCCTACATTAATCCTTAATATATAAGCCTTTATTTGATGTTAACTCAGTCTACCGTAAGCTATTGCAGTACTCATATCTTTTTAGAGTTCTCAAGTATAAAACCACACAGTGGTTTACTCAACATACTGAAAAGTGGCTTATCTCTCCTTCCACAACTTTATCAAACCGTCATGTACTTTTTCATTTGTGATTTAAGCCAAAACTGTTCACTGTGGCTCGTATCTATAGTCCTCCTCAGAGTTCAGTACCTTAATAGAATAATGACTATTGTTCAAAACACTCTGTCAGGTCACGTTAACTTAATATCAGTCCCTGAGGTGTGCAGCTCCTTTAATTGGGATGTGCCATCAATTTAAATGACTTCAGTTACTGTATGTATCCATTTATTGTTTATTTCTTACTATGCCCCAGAGACAACTGTTAACCTTCAATTAAAAAAAATTCACTATGAAAAATTACAGACATAGCAACACATACTGTTGTCCTAAGAGAAACTAGTAAATACTACATGCAAAAATTAATCTAAGCAACTTTAGGGTAATCTGCAATAAAATATATCCATTGTCTTTTGAAGATCTTGGCTATCAAAGTGAATCCATTCTTCAGGCATAAACAGGCTTCATTTCTATGGAATGTTCAAGGCAATGCCATCTTCTGAGGCCTGCAACCTGTGTGTCTGAAAAATATATAGCTAATTAAGGTTATGTCTAGTTTAGGGTAGGTTAGTGTTGTAGGTCAGGGTAAGAAAAAATTGTCCATCATAAAATATACGTATCAAAAGATGTGTACACATCAAATCTCAAAACCACTTTCAGCATCATATATTACTGTTATTCAACTCTTCTACTTCAGTTCTTTTTGACCAATCAATTAGCTGTTATACACCCTGCATGACATTATTATCCTAATAGACTCATCCATGTAACTTTCTGATGACTTATTCAACTACATATCCTACTTATATCTTTATTCTTTATCCACCCTTTCAATGTCAACTATTCTATACAGCTGATCCATTCCTACTTATATATATACTTTCAACCATTATGATCTACAAAACATGGATTCCACAATTATACATCAGTGTTGGGACAAATACTCCATGTTAGCAAATTGCACACACTAAAAATTTTTAAACTAACCAGAGCTTTCAGTATACCTTCACTTTTTCTACTTGCAAGAATCTAATACTGACTTCATTTTTCTACAACAGTCCTAACTGAAATGTACTTCCAAATACCTATACTCATCCATAACTTCCAATTCTATTCCATTCAAACTGATATTACATTATGACATCCCATAAATTTCTAAAACTAAAGTCTAAGTTGTATTCACTCTAAACATTCTGCATACATCATCAGAATAGATCACAACTCCATCCTGCTCCTTCTCTGATTAGCTTAGCATATAAACATTATATTCAAACAGCGTTGAAACTTCCATTTTGTTTCAGTTTAATTTACCAGTACACCATTGTCACCTTATTTAAATCTTTCTTTCTTATTCCTGCCCAAGGACTCACCACTATGGGATTTCTGAAGTATATAGGCAACCAGTTATGTCCACCTGGGAGGACGAGAGGTCAAGAGGTAAGATGATAAGCATTTTTCTTGGTGGGGTGTATGCAATTCAGGAACAGATGCTCAGTGTCTTCGGTACAAAAGTTGCATCTTGAACATGAGGGTTTTGTAACATGCAGGACTAATGTTAGTAATGTTGGAGGGATGAGTGGTGTCCAAGTAGCTGATGAGACAATGTGACTTGTATACATCTGAGAAATATAGTTTCAGATGTGTGTATGTCTGGTGGAGTAAAGTTGAAGACTAAGTTGAAGACTGAGTTGGGTGGTAGGCCAGTTGTTTCGTAACCGCTGAGTTAGCTAATATGTGTGATTTTGTTTTGCCAATGTGGTGCTTTCTGGGAGATTGGGGATCTGTGAGTTATTATGTTGATAAAGTGTGAAGAGAAGACCATTTTACTTCCACATGAGGGCTGGTGAATGGTTATGAAGTGGTTTGGGTGTAAGGGAGTTAGAACTGTTGCACAGAATTTGTGATCTCAATAATTTTGACCACATTTCAGCCAAAATTCATGAAATTTGGAGTAACTAATATAGTTTTTAATAGGCAAGATCCAATGGTGATATCCTTTCCTTTGTTGCTTTTGTCAAAACAACTCTCTGCAAGACACAGGAAAATCCTGCGTCATATCCACTAATGTTATGAAAGCTATTGATAACGTCTACCACAGAGTCCGATCTCCAAGCTCCCCATTCTCCTCTTTCAGCTTTCCTTCCTCACTCTGTTCTCTCACTTTCCTATTTCTCTAAATTCTGCTTATCATTATACTTTTTTCTAACCCTCTTTCTCTATCAACAACAGTTTCCTAGGATTCAGTTCTGTTTCCTGAGCTCTTCCTCCTTTCAATCAATGACTTATTCTTCAACAAATAACCCAATCTACTCTTCCACTCCTTTCAAATCTGCTTCATCCTCTCTTACATGATGTGTGTCTAAGTCGAGCACTATCAGCATTTCAAACAACTTATTGTTTGAGGAGAGATTATTTTCTAATCATGCATATTCAAATTGTTGTTCATGTTTGTTTGAGGAGAGATTATTTTCTAATCATGCATATTCAAATTGTTGTTCATGTTCTGTATAATTGAACTTACCAATAATTACTTAAAATTAATCAGACTAAAGCTTCTAGGAAGTTATTTTCCTCGTTCTTGAGCAAGCACAGCTTCTATTTCATCTGATACATCTGGCATGGGGGGTCGCCAGTACTGGAGAGATGAGTATTCTCCCAGAGTTTCTTGGTGTGCCACTGGGGGGAACATGTGGTTGGAAATGTCACTAAGGTTTGAGTACCTATCAAGAAAAAGGATAAAAGGAATTATAGAACAAATCCTAAACAGAAGTACAACTATTAATCCATTCAAAAACACAAAAATAAAACCTCTGAATAACAAAGCAGCATGAAGCCAAATAATTTTGCAATGAGGTCTGTTTTTACTGTTCTAATCAACATAGTTATGCATCAACCTTTCCTATCTTGTGTTTGTTACCTGTAAGACACTATATAACCTATAACATTTGTTCAACTTTTGTCCACCATACTGCCAAAGTTTAATAATCCATGATTTTGTATTTAATAAGTTAAAATACTATCTATTCATCCATACATAAAATATTGTTAAATTGCCAGAATGGGTAACAGAAGTTATACAAAATTAAAGGTATGGGTCTGTATCTTCACATCAGGCAAATATGGCTTTGTTATGTTCAGAACAGTATGAACTGTATGTTAATGTAAATCTCCAACCACGTTACTTCATCATGGATGGCACTGCTTAATGTGTTATAACATACCAGATACTAACTACTTACAAAATCATATCAACCATCTACACTAAGAGTATTTTGATATACATACTTGAAATTGCCATAAAAGAATAAATCTTTTACTTTCCAAGCACATACTACAACAGCGCTTTTCATCCTTTTTCATTCTGTGGTGCAACTGTAAGTCTGTTTCAACTTTATGTCACAGTACTCAGGAGCTTATCATGGCACACCAACTGAAAAGCTGCAAAGGCTACTAATGTAAGAATGAACTCTACTCCTGAGAAGTCTGTGCTGTGCACTGAAAAAGTATTAAAAGCAGAAAAAATCATGTGAACGGATCAGGAAGTACTTCTACAGTTTAGATCTTACTAAAATGAATGTCATTACATTTACTTCCAAGCATTTAACAGAAGCGTAGCCTCATATTTCAAGCAACCAAGAGAACATGTGCACATCATGAGGCACAGTCACAGTAACCATCGCCTAGTTCATTAGGAACTCCACAAAAGTCATCATCATCATCAAAGAATAACTGAATAAAAAAGCCAAAAGACATCAGCAACAAAGATAATCAAACATGATAGGTCTGTTATGCCACCCTGACTAAACCAAAGTTAGAAACAATTATGATTAAAAATAAAAACAAAGGTAAAGGAAACAGTACACAATCCATCCACAATGATGATGCCTCTGGGAAAATGATATGGCCAGAGCAACAAATCATGTTATATATTAGAACCTTACTTCAATAGATGTGTGGAAACTGACTTCCTTCTGATTCCTTACTTCTTATAAACTAGGGCTGAGAACATTAGAGCAATCACAACTCACTTCTATTTTCCAATATGAATTGTATGACATGAAACAACTTTAAACAGCTTTGAAAATAAGCCCTTTTGCTCCTTTTATCAGGCATAGCAAGGATCAGAAACCCCTAAATCGAACTTGGCCTGTATTTTGATATCAGTATCACTGAAGAAAAATAAGTTCATGGAACCTAAAGTTAAAGCACAAAAGGCAATTGATAAGAGACAACATATGAGAACAACACTGCCAAAACATAATACGACTGCAAAATTTTTGTAGCGGTATAAAAATTTGTGACTTCACTCACACAGTTTGAAAATTACTCATGGACATGTTTGATGATGACAGGAGCAACTCAGGACATCACCTGACACTATTTATGTGGATGAGTTGCATTACATCACAGCTAGCTTTAAGTGATTATAACTATGAAAACTGCAATGTTTTTGAGCAGACTTTTCAGATGTCAAGCTTTTAGTTTAAAATTTTTAGTCCTGTGTTCTACTTAATGGCTAGGTTTATAACCAAAGGCTGTGAGAACATCATGAGGTGTGGGCAAGACAGGGGCTGGCTTCTAAAATAATGTTTGGTGGAAAATTCATGTTAGAGCAAACTGTAAAGTCTGATGTGATTACTATAGTTTGGTACATGGAGAAAGTTTTACACTAATGTTGATATGTCTCTTAACCTTGCAAATATGTACAATGTCTTTACTCCTCTGTATGTATGCACACACACACACACACGATCGAGTATATGCCTCACTGTGCAAATTCCAAACTGTACACCAAATCCTTGTCCAAGGTGGGTTTCCACAATGTTAATCAACTTATCAGCAATGAAATAAATGCAACACTTACTTCAATGGCATGAAAAAATCTAACTATCCACGTGTCTGAATTTGTACATTGGGCATACGAGTGCAGGATCTGTTAGCCATGAGGTACAAATGATCAATCGTTGTTGTTACAATTCATAATATCATTATCATAAATAATAACATTATTGATATCAATAAAAACTATCATTACTTTTATATCTATTCCTAATACTATACCAAGATCCCAAAAGGTTATGACATCAGCTGAAAAAATTGAGATTTCAGTTAAGCTTCACGGCAGCAGGAAAGTAACAAATCAACCAGATTCAACATGCACGTATTTTACATCAATACTTTTCTTGTTTTATCACCTGTTTAATTTATGTATAAGTATTCATTCTAAGGTTTTATAAAAATAATTTTTTCCCCTCTTAAATTGCAAGCCAGGTTCCCCTATTCCCATTTATCCCCAAACAGCCTTTTTTGCAAACATAAGCCTCATGTTCGAAAACAATTTGATGTATTTAATAGTAAACTAGCAACCATATAACAGCAATTAGGCTATCATTTGTGATGCATAAGCATTATAAGCCCAGTTACGGTAAGACACAAAATGCATTGGTAATTAGCACAAAGTAGGTTAATACCTTTCTCCAATCCCACGTCATATGAAGTCATGCTTAGGGCAAGTTAGCGATAGTGAGACGTTGCTAGTGTAGACTCACTTTGAAAAAGATTCAGTAAAGATGGCAAAGTTACTCAGATTTGTTGCCAAACTTTATCCTTGCATTCTATGTAAATATTTACTACTCATACAACATATAATTAATATCTAAACACTATTCTTAGAAAATCAATATCTAAATCTAAGCTAACCACTGTATAAAAACATGAAAAAAGATTAAGCATCCCAGAAAAGGACTGTTATACCAGCTTTATGGGCTGAGGAGTAAATGCCTAAAAAGGATCAAGTAGCTGCAAGTAAGTTCAGCAAAACATGGTTAAGGCTTTCATACTGTTAGCAAACTGACAGTGGAAAGGTATAAACATGACAAGCTAGTTTGGAAATCTTGTAAAATGATGCTAGGATAGTTAAGGCAAGCTCATGAAGTACTGCTTGAGTACTACGATGCATGACACATCAATCGCTTACCCATTTGATCAAGGTCTACAACAGATGTACACCTATACTTGGGCTTGGTTACAGGAGTCTTTTCTTTACCTGAACCATAATCAGGCTTTGGAATTCATCTCCCACCACCTTTTTATATTGAATTCAGTGATGGATTCATTAATCTTCTCGCTTCACTATTTGAGATCATATGATTTTTGCCATCCCTTATTGCGTTTCTTCAAAGTCAAGTGATACTGACTCTAAACCTGGTGCATAACCCACCCAATCACTGTCCATGCTATCAGTGGGAATATCACTTCCACTAGTATCTTCAGAGTCACAATCACTGTATACTAAATCAATTAGATTTTGAGGAACCATTGTTTTTTCAATAGGAGGGAAAGTTTCATCAACTACTGTGCTTTGTCGTATGTAACTGAAAAGACAAACACCAACAAGTTAACACCATTATAAAAAGTGTAACATGCATTTTTTCTTACCGTATAACATAAAAGATATCAAATTTCTAATTTCATGGAAAAAATATAAGGCTTAAATTCTTTCCATAAGAGTCTTCATTGGAAGATGTGGGCATTAATTTGCAATTGCTCACAACTCAAATATTTCTTAAAAATCAATGAAAGTTTAGTTATCCTTGCTGAAGTGAGAGAAGCCTTCAACAAAACACTTATGCACAAAAGTACATTTAATTTTGAAATCAAACAATATGAAAGTTACTTACTATTATCATATCAATTATAAAAACCAAGGATAATTTCTATGTAAATCCTGCAGCTTTGAGACTGCACTCCAAGCAGGAGTAGGGAAATGATGGATTCCTTTAGTGCAAAAAGTTCCTTGATGAGTCTGCACTCATTTTTTCATCCAATGATAATAATACAGCCTCAACAAAGGTGACTTTTCACATGCAAATGGAGTCTAGCAACACTAAGCTCCAATATATGTTTACTTAACTATGTTATTAAGAGCAAATTCTCAATGAGTAAACCCTCAAAAAAACTGGACTATCATGGAAACCTATCTTTCATCCTGAAAAAAATGTGAAACACCAAAATCTAAATAAGAATTACAGATTAAATAAGGCTTGTAATCTTTATTAGAGAGTTCAACAAGAAAACTTGATGAAGTAGAATAAATAAAAAGAAAAGTCAATGACCACAGCTCCAATCTTTATAGGTATCACCTATAGCCAAAGGATTTACAAATATGGAAACATTACAATACTTAGTAGCTGTCTCTGGATGCTACAGGATAAACCTGGAATGAACCTCAATTATCATGCTTTTAAATAAAAACTTTAGATAAAACAATCACGTGTATACAGCCTTTCAGCTCAATAAAAAACATACTTAACCCATGTCTGGGGTATTATATGAAACATAAATATTCATATAATGAAAAGCGCTTCTTACTTTTAACTTTGCACTAGTTGATTCAACAAGTGTGCCAAAAGCCTTTAGTTACACAAACACGAAAAGTGCTGCTAGCACATCCAGTCCCAAAGCATTCCACTAGGATCTTCACTTACTTTAGCTCTGGATCTTATCAAATCTCTCCCAACAACTATCAATATCTTCAACAATCTACTTTTTCCTCATGCACCTTCAACTTTATAACTATATATTTTCTTAACCAGTAAAAACTGGGCTGATACAAGAAAGCAGGTGCAGCAGTACATTCATTTTGCTTCAAATATGATTGATGAACAAGATGATTCCATGATCTGATACCTTATTAAGATTCTGTTCATATCATTAGCATAAGACATTCAAGAAACCTCTAATTATGCAAGAAGAAACTGATTCTTCTGAAGAAACATAATCAGAATGACTTTAGAATCAGCAAGGAATACTAACATCAAATAGCTGCAGCAGACGTCTCTTAATCCTTAGAAACTCACTGGACTTGTGACAAGATCCCAAAACTTTGGGAAAAGTGTCTGTGATAAAATGGAGTTTAGGAACTTGGAATTTAGAACAACTAATGTAGTGAGGAATAGATACCAAAGTAATAGTAATATAATTCTATCTCCTCACTGAATCAAAACATTCCTGTCCACCTGAGGCATTCCCATACAAATGATAAAGGCAAGTTTTAACTGCCCAAATCTAAAAGTCAAGACTAAAATTTACATGATTAATTGAGATTCCAATTCTTTCCTTGTAAATAAATCCTTTAAAAACACTGTTTGAAACTTTCCCTTTAAGTAATCTATCAGGGACAGGAATAAATCAATATTTAAATTTTCAAAAGTATGAGAAATCACTGCCTAAGAATTAAAGTTTCAGAAGGAACCTTTTCAATTTTCTTCTATATGACAACTAGAGGCACTAAACTCTTTAAAACCTTGAGAAGAGAAATGAGAAAGCATTTTAAAGCAAGGCTGAGTTCCTGGCTTTTGATTCAACACCTTTATAAGCTTTCTGATTCTTGTAAATGTCCATGGCACTAACGGAAGACCAAAAAGAATTCAAAGGAAGATAAAATTCTCCTTTCAAAAAGAAAACCATACCCCCATCAATACCTGACAAACAGGCATAAAAAGACGACAATGAGATACACCCAACATAAGCCAGAAATTTTATATAATTATAAACAAATTTAGAATTATCAAATATATGACTGCTGATCTAGCTTCCTTTTTCTGAAGCTGAGCTATGAATACTTTAGAAAAAGCCTCAGCCATTCTTAAATGCCTCTTTCAATTAATTCTAGATGCAAACATGTAAAATACATAACTTCTTTTATCTTTGATGGATGATTTATGATGTGTATAAGCGGCAGTGATATTATGATTTAAAATTTGCAACATTTCAGCACAATTCTCCACATAAACTTTGTAGGTAAAGCCTAATTTAGCTAATGCCTTCAAGATGAAACTACACCTTCGTTTTTTATTTCATGAATTTCTTCTGAGCAATTAACTAACCATTAGGCTACATCTAACCCTTTCTCCACATGATGATGACAAGTGATATTCTGAACCACTCAAAATACTTTTGCTTAAAGAACCTATGAGATGGGATTCTCTCTCTCTTTTTTATAATGTTAGCTGAGACGGCACGGGCAGCTGAGGCCCTAATCAAGGCCATCCCATTAACGCTATATTCTTTTTTCATACGTATTCACCATTTCTCACGTTAGCAAGGTAGCGTTAAGAACAGTTGTTGTTCGTGGATGATACAGCACTGGTGGCTGATTCGAGTGAGAAACTGCAAAAGTTGGTGACTGAGTTTGGAAAAGTGTGTGA
>JAYMFT010190935.1:0-11853 GCA_038088735.1 Panulirus argus
TCTCTCTCTCTCTCTCTCTCTCTCTCTCTCTCTATCTATATATATATATATATATATATATATATATATATATATACACACACACACACACAGATCAATTTCCCGATCTTAAGTATTCCAGCTCCTTGTTTATTCATCATTCTCTATTTCCTTATCTGCCTTTGTTCATCTACACACCTTTCTATGACTCTACATCCACCTACACCTTCGTCTATCGGCGCTGTGCGTGTTGAGCGTGGCCAGAATTCTACACGCCAGCGGGTGAGGTAACGTCAGCAGACGGCAACAAAGATGGCAGGACAGAGGCGGCCCAGAGAGGCCCAGGCTTTGCTCCAGATAAATCCGGCTCCGTGATGAACGTCGTATAAGGCGATCGATTTCGTGATATACACCGCCCCTTTTTCCGTCCCTTTCCGGCAGCTATAGCCACCTGCACAACCCTTCCTGTGGAAGAGGAGGTGCTGGCCGCAGCACAAAAACCTGGTTCTGGACAATGCCTCTTACAAAAGACGATCCTCATTTAATATTTTGCAGGACATCGGTTCTCACAAAACACGACCCTTATTTAATATCTTCGCGGAAAACTGGTTCTTATAGAACAAAAACCCAATTTAATATTGCGCAGGGCACTGGATCTCACTCTTGACAACCCTTATTTAACATTTTATCAATAGAACTTTAAATAATTTCCATCAGTTCATCGTAATACATACTATTACTTCGACCCCCACATAAAGGGGTGTACCGTTTTTCTCACACCCTCGCCTATCAAATGATCTTTCTATAATCATACGAGTCGTGGGAGAAGCAACTGATGTGCTGCTATAATGAATCTACATTCTGTAAATTATAACAGTTATTTACATAAATATCACCTGTTTTCCCATTCGTTCTAACCTCGTAATCAATTTGATACAATGACTGATCTTGTATGCGACAAGGAGATATTTATATCAGCATTATCAATATATTAGAAATAAATGGAAAATCTGCATTATCAATACGTATACCATGTACCTCAATGCGTGTACATATGATCACCATGATCTCTTTGTACATATTTCCATATCATTCATTTATGACTGCCCAGGACCCCTTTCGAAGAAGGAGTCCTGGTGTTATCCAAGACTTCTTTCCAGGAACTCCTGCAGCTCCAAGGCTGCGCTACTTTCGGTAGCAAGGAAATGATGGATATTTTTTTGACTGAGAATTTCTTTAATGTGACTGTGCTCCTAGTGGAACAGCCTCGCCAAAAGCGACCTTTTACTCGTGGTGTAACATCTTGCTAGCGGAATCCGATAACACCTATATATATATATATATATATATATATATATATATATATATATATAAAATACTGTATGAAGTTCACTAACAAAAGCGATACTTCAGAACTATATTTTCAATGAACGGTAAACTCTTTCCGATTATATAGTCTATAGTTTACACAGACAACAAAACCTGCGTCACAAAGTTAAAGAGGAATACCATTTTTCACAAAAGTTATTAGACAAACAACGGGTAAGGCTGAATTCTATGAAAATCTTTCGTCGTATGAAGTGAGCAATGAAAAATTAATATTTGGTTATGGAAAATGGTCCTGCAATATCGAAGACGTCAGTAAATCATTTATCGAATGTCAAAAGGTTTGTCAAACTTGGGAAAAATATGAATATTCATAAAAATGAAAGTTATATATATTGCCACAGATTCCGTATAAACTTTTTCCATGTTCAAGTAAAATGCAATATTCATTCTTTTTTCCTCTCTCTCCAGCTCTGAATGATTTACATTCTAAAGTGTTAATACATTTTACAAAGGCTCATTCACCTAATACGACTGTTAAGCGCCAATTCATACACACACACACACACACGTATATATGCATACGTCTCTTCCTTGTCAACTGACTATTCTATATCTCATTCTTGTACCTCCCCTGATGATGTGATCATTACACAAAAGTGCACTTGGGAACTTACCGTGTTTCATTTTCCAAGAAATTTATTGCTTATATAAATATATATAACGAGACAATGATATCCAACGTGATGAAACCAGCCCACTCTTTGGGTTGACACTCAGCGATTCTGCACATAAGAAACATAGTGAACAATTCTTACCTCATCCCTTCAGCATGATAGTTCGACCCTTCAGCAAGAAGGAGAGACCACTGGGTACGATGGCCTCTGGTCTTTCCCAGAGCCGTGAGAGTCGGGTTAGAGGCCTAGAGTCGTGCTGTCATGTTCAAGAGGTTACCAGGTTACAACGGGACCTGACAAACCACAACGACTTCTGTGTCTTAAGGAATGTCCCAGTTACCGTTTTCTTATATAACCCCAGGACCACTCCCTTCAGCTCCAAGGCTGTGACACATTCAGTGGCAGGGAAAGGACGGACTCCTCTGGAGTGAGAAGTTCTTCGACTCCGAAGACAGAACCTCGTGGAAGGCAGCTTTTCACTCGCGGGCGAACCACAAGCAGGCGGAGTCTGGTAATGCCTTCTGTCCCAGTCATCTTAATGCACACCGGCTGCTGTTCATAATCTCACACAAACAAACTACATAACACGATTGTTACTGCCGGAATACAGTCTTACGATGGGGAATAAATTACCATTCCTCAAGTCAGTGAAACCAGTAATGTGCCTCGGAATTGTAAATCAAGTTTACAATAGCATATGCACCTTCATGCAAAGTAATGTTTATGATTTGTAAATTCCAATCAAGTAAACGCTAGCCATGATCTCAACATGCCTTTTTAATATGCTCCATTTATAACATCCTAAAATTTTATCTTATTTTTTTTTTCTATGTTGAAGGCTCCAGTCACGGACAAAAGTCCACATCAAGGCCGGGCCCTAACTGAAATATAGAGAGAATTGAGAAAGGGGGAAAAACAGACAGGGAAAGTATTTGTATGACAAGTGTTCAAAGCAGCAAAGGAATCCATCAATATATGTAAGCTAAATATATAAGAAAAAGAAGTCCACAATTTTCTAATAAGTAGCAGATTTATGACTGTTTTTACCACGCCACATGCCACCGTGTGGCCAAGACATTGCATGCACTCGAGTGCATAAAGTTTTACATATATAAATCAAAGCAAGACAAGTTAAAGGGGTAGGCAGAGGGCCCCATGTATTCAGTACTGAGGCGTAATCACATAACAGGTAAGTTCATTGTACATACTATGGTAGTGTATAAATGAAGAATCCTTGTTTTAAGATCTCTTTCACTTTATCACTTTGCAAGCAATACTGCAGGCTTGTTTTCTGAAGAGAAATTAATAGAACACAGTTGTGTCGTAGTACGATATGAGAGAATGCATTTCAAACGCCACCACAATAAATACCTTCGTTATATTACCTTGAGTCCCGTGCAAATGAGATAATAAAACGTCTATCGGTCACGCCGGTAAAACTCCCTAAAAGAATGGGAACAATGCCGTAAATCGTCCATCAGGTCTGTCTCCTCGTCATGCGAAATGTTTAACCACGTAACATAGTTTTCAACGAGTGATCATGTGGAAGAAGTCAAAAATGATCGAGCCATTGTTCCTCATTCTTCGAAATAGAATGGCTGTTCAGTCATCCTTCAGAATGGTCAACAATACAATGTGTATCTCTAATACGCGTGTTGCGATTTCTGTCCAAGTGACCATTCAACACTCGGTGGCCAATAGCTCCAACAAATTACATAGGCATAAACGAGTCTTAACCTAGTGAAAATAAGGGTACAATCCTTGATAACGCCGGTACTACCACAGAATAGAATGGGCTGGCCTCTGACCTGACCCTTTAGGGCAAGGTGTACAGTATGGGGAGAGAGTTCTACACTCGTGGGGCCATATCTCTTCAACTCTTTCTACTATCATATAACTTCTCACTCTTCTGTATGCTACCTCCATTGAAAATTTTGTCACTGTTCATTCCATTCATCCAATACTTCTCTCCATCTTTCCTAACAAGTCTCTTGCTTAATTTCATGTTGTCCTACCCATGCATCTTTCGAAAACTGTTCACTCTCAAGGTCAAATTAATTCCCAACTCATCCACCCTCCTCCTTTTTTATGCATTCACAGTCAAACAAAGCTGGGCATACTATACCTTCAGACATGGCTATCTTTGCCCTAACAGACAGTGACCTTTTTCTATGCACTTCTCAATATACTGAGGGCCTTAGCCATACCCTATAAAACACTTCAACTCCCATGGTTCCATCCGGTGCCACGTCCACTCCCATGAACCTAAAGCCCTCCACTTTCTCCAGGTATTCCCCATTCAGATTCACACTCGAACCGTTTCGTCTCACCCCTACTGCTATACCTTATTGCCTTATCTTTGCTCACAGAGTCACAACTTCATTTCATCCTCCCAATCAAATACACCAGTTACCAGAATTTAAGCAAATACAAATTCATAACTCGGAAATCTATGATTGGAAACAACACTCACGTTTAAAGAGTCATGTTTGTATGAATGAACCAATATTATGATGATAGAATATCGTACGATATACACCAGGAATTATTCCAACCCCAAGCGTTTACGTACAGATCCAGGTAAATGAAGAGGAGAGCAACGTGCTTCTTGTGTCATATGCTGCTGTAGACTAAGGCAGGCTGAACCAGATCCCACGGAAAAATGTTGCAAAGGAAAATATGGCCACACAAGGGAAAAGCAGAACCACAGGAACCGCGGCTGAGTGGGAAAGGGAAAAAATTAAGTTGCGGGGAACACTGCCAATGGAGAAAATCCGTTTACCGAGAAAACAGAAGCCGGGAAAAAACAGAAATGGAAAAAAGAGTACAGGAAAACAAAGATATCAACTTGTAGGGGGAAAACAGAGAAGGGGGAACCAGAGGAACTAACCAGTTAACACTTGTCCAGCCCAGCCTGTAATGACGGACGAGCTTAACCCACCCAGGAACCGCAGTATCAGAGGAGGAGGAGGTTAACCTTGTAAGGTGAAAAAGTTACCGCGAATTACGCGTTACATGCGGCAAGAGATTGCAATAGAAGCCACTACGGAAGATGAGACGGAAAAAGCTACATTAGAAGAATATAATAAAAAGAAAATGAGAATTAGAATGCAAATGTAAGAATAAGGAAAAAGGATAAAAGTTACAGGTTTTGTGTAAGCGGCAACCGGAAAAGAGACTTTACAGGAAACAGTAAGTTAGATGGGACGAGAAGCACAAGTAGACAAGAGGTTACAGGATATGGAACAAAAGAGTCCTTGGTACTAGTAATTACAGGTGACGAGTAGGTACAGGATATACGCAATCTTAAAGCAAATGGTTACACGGATGTTACAGGAAACGAGGAACTGAGGAAAACAAATGAATACAAAGAAAAATGCTTGATAAAAGTACGAGAAAAGATATAAAGAAATACGCTGCGAAGTGAAGACATCTTTAAACTAGGAGTTGCAGATGAAGAATATAGAGAAGGTGCCTTTACGTTTATATAAGGCACACCGTAAGATCCTCTATGACTACCAAATATAACCCCACCACAAATCATTCATTGTAAGTGCTTATAACCTGTGCCAAAAATACGTAACTCACAAATCACACCGAAAACCTCACAGGACCTTAACCACATATGATTCCCTTGAAACATGGCACACAGCAATCCACCACACACGTCTCCACAACACAATTGATCCACACCACACACAGTACATGATCTCTTCCACAAACATCTCACACCACATACGGATTAACCAATACGTGTTAATCACTATACATAACACAACATACCTAACTCATACTTGTCCTCCACTACGCATCACCAATACGTATGGCCCCCACTATGCATCAGTCTAACAAATAAGGCCCCTACTATGCACCATCCCAACATATCTGCCTAGCTTCATCTGCACAGCATGTATCCTTGCGCGTTATGTTTATCCCCAAGCACGAATCATTCCAACACATATGACTCCAAACAGGCATCACCCCAACACATACTCCCCCAGTAGGCAACACCCAACACCTATATCCCCTAGCACGCATCAACCAACACGTACTCTCTCCCAGGCACGAATCACCCTAACACATACGCTCCTCCAGCACGCATGTCCCCTTGCATGCATGACCCGCTAGAACACATGACCTAAACCACACATGAGAAAGCCTTCGTCAGCACCAAGAACAATCGAGAGGGCCATCACGTGTGGAACCAGTCAGTCATGTGTGGGACCACATGCCTCCTGCAGGTCTACACCCTCTACTTCCACGCAGGGTCCCTATTGTCTCATTGCCCTACCTGGTCCACAACCCTCCCACCACTTGCCACATACCACCTATCTACCAACCCACCTGCTCTTACCTTCTATTTCCTAGTCCTCACTCCTCCTTGTTACCTACTGGCCTGTCATTTCTTCCTTTTTAACGATGGGCACCGTTCTTCCCTCCGTCTGTGGGCCTCTATGCACTATGGTATTTCCTCCAGCTACGGTTTCCTTTTCCCCTTTTCCGAGAGTCCACACTACTCGACCTCCCCTAACACTCTGCCTCTGACTCATTCAGCCCTTACTTTCACCCTCAATCCCTTGACCTGCACTTGATCCTTCCATCCTTGGGCCACTATTTTAACTGTGCCCTGATTCCCGGTCCCACCTGTCTTCCTCTGAACTCTACTCCTTTTTCTATCCCTTGGTAAAATTCTTATCTTAGGAAAGTCTTATCTTTGGAATCCATTCCCTTCTTGCTCTCATTACTTCGCACATGCCATGTGTCCTGCCTCTCTCCCCACGTGACATCCCTCCTCCTCACACTCCATCTGCTCGGCCAAGTGACACTCCCAGCCCCTCGCAGCACCAACCAACTCCCCTCATTACATAACAGTACCACCAGTACATCCTCTATCTGTGCTGCTCTTTATTCCTCCCACAAGGTCCTTTTTAATCCTTACACTCCCTCCTCTCTCCCCCTTCCAATCTCAACCTGAGGAGCCCAGAAAGGCCAAGTAGAGATCGTGAGTAAGGTAAGTTACAAGGTTCATTGGATTTAGTTAGAGTCCTTGATGTCATGAAGCTGTGGGTTAAGGCAGACGTCGACGTGAAGGGGCACTAGGCATCAGAGTGGGGTGAGGGACGAGCTGCAATATATGGGTGAAGTGGAAGCGTCCTGGCTTATGGTCAAGGCAGGGAGGGGAGGCGGGGGAGGTTAAGTCACGCTGCCTGGGGTCTAGGATGTCTGGGAGGGACAGAAGGCAAGGGGAACAGCATGGAGAAAGACTCAAAGCAAAAAGGGGGTTGGAGAGATCAGGTGGTAATTCTGATAAATATTTGTTCTAGTTGTGCTTGTTCCTTCTACTTCCAATCTGCCTTTATTTCACGTTATCTAACGACTTGTCTAATATATCTTAAACAAGATATAGGGCAGTAAATAAGAAACGGATTTTTCGCCACAAAATGCCATGACTGGATACCTCATAAGCTATCGTAATCGTCTTCATGTTGGAAGCACAAGAGAAAGGCGTTACAGGTAAGTCGCAATTAACATTCCCCTTAAACCAATACAAAACTTTATAGGGTTGTCTGCAGGGGGGATTGCTATGTCTAATGCAGAATACAGACACGAATACAATGTTATGAGCGCGTACCCAGCTTACATACAAATCGTTGCCGTTCGAATCCTGCTGTCAGGAGGGCATTATGTGGACTAACACAAAAAGGACATCGCCTCTCTGGGTTTTACTTCAAAACTTTGCAAGTCTTTCTGATTTGAATGTGCTTCATTTCAAATCATTATCTTCATTACAAACGTGTAAATACAGCTTTGACAAATACAATTTTCGAAATTCCTATAACCATTTCATTCAAGACTCTTCCAGTTCTTAATATAAGTAACATTTACATTAGGCGCTCTCTGAGGAGTGTTCCGGGCAAAGAAAATTGATATATATGATTCAGAAAAACGGGAGAAAATGTCTTCTAAGTGTGGACAAAGGACAAAGTGGTGACAAGTGGTAGTCAATGTGGGCCAGCGTCTGGACACAGTGTGTGGTGGTGGGACCAGTACAGTAGGCCAGTGTCTGGGGACAGTAAGTGGTGGTGGGAAAAGTAGCAACTACTGTCTGGGGAACAGTAAGTGGTGGTGAGAGATGTGACAGCTACTGTCTGGGGACAGTAAGTGGCAGCAACTGTCTGCGGACAGTATGTGGTGGCAGGTGGACAATGGCAGACCGCACGCCACACAAAAGGAAAATTGTTGAGGGAGGGAGGGGATGGTATGGAAGAGACAGGGGGGTGGGGTGAATCCATGCACGGAGCAAGACTATGGATGGCAGGAAAGGCCAGGAAGAAGAACACAATGTGAAGGAACCGAAGAGAACAGAGACAAAAGGTACTGTACTGTATAATCTATAGGGAGGAACAGAGAAACAATGTCAACCAATTCAGAGACAAAACTCTCTCTCTCTCTCTCTCTCTCTCTCTCCCCCGAAGCGTTTCATCATGGGAAATAAGACGACAGTTTGACGGAATATCACCGCCAATGTTAACGTTTCGGAATTATTCGCGTCCCATGATTAATGCCAACAACATACATAATAGATCATCGACCAGAATAATCAACATTCTAATTGTCAGTACATTGTTTCTCTATTGATATCAATCGATCAAGGGAGAGAAAAGTAACAATACCTAACTTTCTGACTTAAGAAATTACAATATCAAATTTAGGTTAATCCCTTGAGCATGATGATACGACCCATAAACATTACGGCTTGGAGCCTCTGACCTGACCCTATGGGTTAAGCCAAAGGCCCCGGACAATATACCACTGGGTTGTACCGTCGTGCTCAAGAACCGTACCCTCTTGATTACGTACCGTACCGTCGTGCTCTAGGGATTAACGCACACAGTGACAATACTAAATGAACTAAATCGAGACTTTCTGTAGAACTGGGCACGTTTGACAGTACAAATAAGACATAATGACAATCACTGAGGAAAAACATTTGAAGTATGATATAATCAGGGAGGACCATGGTCGAGCTATCTGCTCACTGTAACATACTCTCCAATCAGGGCAGCTTCATGTCTACTCTGTAGCCTGGCCAATAAACACAAAGCTAAAAGCCAATATAGGGTAGCGATGAGGTTCCATGGGCGTGATCAGCTAATAGCTAATCGCGATCAATTACGTCTACGGCATGAAAATCAATTTGCTTTGGGATCGGATGTTACGAATCCATTTCGTGTGTAGGGTTGGCGTGAATGGAGACACAAGGTCCCACTCCACGAACCTTCCTAACGTGCGATGTGTAAAAGTAGGAAGGAGTTTACAAGGCGGTAGTTCATGTTTTACATTAACACACTGGACCAAGGGATGAGGATGTGTGACAACGAATTCGGTCCTGCTCATTAGGCCGGGAATACAGTTAACGATGACAATTATAAGTGTAGATTATTAAGATAAAATCTTCACACTGATACTTCACGCGCTCGTTGCTGGATATCAATCTCAGCTGTGGTCTTATCATCAAACATCACCCTGGTGTGAGGTTGCAACATAGAGCAAGTTTTTTCGTAAATGTAAAGTAAAATGTTAATATTGATATGGCAGCTAACTAAGGCAGAGCAACTAATCAACATGGACAGATATGGCAGCTAACTATGGCAGGGTATCCAATCAACATGGAAGCTCCAGCACTGGGGAAATTAACGCAACTAACACCAACACTGTCACAGAGTTTAGTCTAATCCTAATACAAAGCGCATTTCCTCTTCCAAGAGTCGCTCAGGATATGTGGAAACCTTAGGTATCATGTGTTTGTGTCATCATCTGCCGACTCGAGGTTATGCGTCCTGGTGTCGCAACAGTAAAGTCACCAACAATGCATATACACCACAACACACACACACACACACAAAGCCCCTCCAGTTTGTACAAATCGTAAAAATGTTCTTTTTTCGTCTATTACGCAGGAAATTAGCGATACCGCGAACTGACGACACAGGAAGTGTACCAACACAAAAATCATGACATGACGGGAGCAACGAACAAGAGACGACCACAGGCGATGGTGTGGGGATCATATCCCAGGCCAGCCCGGCGACGGCCGCGCCTGCGACGTGTAAGCAAACCAAAGAAAAAAAAAGAACATGAAAGGAAAGTTTAACTTTAGAAAAAGCGGGCAGGCAAAAATATGGGGACAAGTTCCCACAGAAGAACAGACACGAGCGACAAATTGTCTCCTACAGAGCAGACATGGGCGACAAGTTGTGTCTCCTCCTCTGCAGGAGGAGGCTTGGATGACAGGGTGTGTCCCCTACAGAGGAGGAGACATGGATGACAAGCTGCGCCCTTCTAAAGAGGAGGAGACATGGACGACAAGTTGTGTCCCTCTACAGAGCAGGAGACATGGATGGACAGCCTCTGTCCCCACAGAGGAGCAGACACGAACGTCTGTCCCCTCCCCACAGAGGAGACAAGAGCCACAAGTGGTGTTTGTCCCCTCCACACCTGAGAGCTGGGATAATAAGTGTGGACAACGAAGATCAGTACTAAAAAACAGACACAAGAACGGATGAAGATATAATGATGACGTGAAATAACAGACGAGCACACGTGTACAGCATATGGCAAGCACAGGCAACGCGCATAGCAGGATACAGGAAAAGACGACTCAGGGATGACATAATTAATGGCGTCCAGTTATTCAGGGCAAAACCTCCGCCACCGGATCGAAACCCCGCAATTCGAAGCGTCCAAGGAACCTCTCAGATCGGAAGCTTCCCCATAAAGCCGGCGTCAGAAGGCAAGGTAATCACTCGCTACTCGAGGGCTGTACAAAATCGTCATCCGTGAGAGATCTCTCCCTAGTTAATAGCCTAAAATACTTTCCCAAACTTGCGTCGATTACCATAATTATGGCGCAGCTGGGACACGGCGCCCCAGGTGATGGCCGGACACCTGATTGGCTGGCGGGAAATTCGTCGAGTTCCGCGGAAAAACTGCACTCTTTGAGCGCTCGTCATATTCCTGCCTCCAGGACCTCCTGTCCTACACTCCCTCCCTCCCTCCCTGTGTGTGTGTGTGTGTGTGTGTGTGTGTGTCAGATGGTGCTGGTCCGTACGTCCACGTCTGTGATGTATCTGCTTGAGAGCAGCTGCAGCGTGACTGCAAGTACATTTTGTCTGTCTGACTATCCCAGTCTGCAGGTGTCTGTACGTCTGTGTTCATATACCCTCAGGGTTTTTCGGTTTCTTCGTGTTCATCTATGCGCGTGTCTGTTTGTCTGATGTGTATTCTTTACCTCATCTGTGCCTGTCTCTCTGTCGGTCGCGTCTTTCTGACCGCGTCAGTGCCCGTCTGTTTGACCATCCGTGTCTTTCTGGCCGCCTCTGGGCCTGTCTGTTTGTTTGTTTGTTTGCCGTGTCTTTCTGACGGCATCTGTGGATGTCTGTCTGCTGGTCTCTCTGGCCACCACTGAGCTCATTTACCTGCCCGACAGCGTCTCTGGTCGTCTTTCTACCCATCCGTCTTTCTCTCCGTCTCTTTGTGTCTGTCTATCTGTCAAGGTATTTCTAGCCTCATCGGAACAGCGTTGCGAGATTCCGCTGATGTTCTCCGTCAGCCTCTGTCTTCTCCATGTCCATCCAGCGCAGGATATGCCCGCGTCGACCCGTGTCTGTTTCAGCGTCTGCTGGTAACCATGTCTGCAGGTATCAGTGTGTCTGTTGATGTTCACCTCGGTCTCTGTGTCTCTGTTAGGTCAAACCACATATCTAAGCGTACGGACAACGATTATTGCCCAAGTGTGTGTGTGTGTGTGTGTGTGTGTGTGTGTGTGTGTGTGTGTGTGTGTGTGTGTGTGTGCGCGCGCGCGTGCGTG
>JAYMFT010190946.1:0-11853 GCA_038088735.1 Panulirus argus
TGTCGTGGACCTTGGCACCAGCTAGAAGTGTCGTGGACCTTGGCACCAGCTAGAAGTGTCGTGGACCTTGGCACCAGCTAGAAGTGTCGTGGACCTTGGCACCAGTTAGAAGTGTCGTGGATCTCGGCACCAGCGGTAACTGTCAGGGGCAAGGCACCACAGCAAGGTACTGGGGAGCTAAGGCACAGCAAGTAATTGGAGGACCAAGGCAACACAGCAAGATAGTGGAGGCCTAAAGCACCAGAGCAAGGTACTGGAGATCCATGGCACCACAGCAAGATACTGGACCAAGGCAACACAGCAAGATAATGGAACTGAGGCTCCACAGCAAGTAACTGGAGGACCAAGTCACCACAGCAAGGGACGAGGACCAAGGCACCACAGCAAGTAACTGGAGGACCAAGGCACCACAGCAAGATACTGGAGGACCAAGGAACCACAGCAAGGTACTGGAGGACTAAGGCACCACAGCACGACACTGGACCAAGGTACCACAGCAAGATACTGGAGGATCAAGATACCACAGCAAGGTACTGGAGGACCAAGTCACCACAGCAAGGTACTGGAGGACCAAGTCACCACAGCAATTAACTGGAGGACCAAGTCACCACAGCAAGGGACTGGAGGACCAAGGCACCACAGCAAGTAACTGGAGGACCAAGGCACCAGAGCAAGATAATGGAGGTCCAAGACACCACAGCCTGATACTGGAGGAACAAGGCACCACAGCAAGTAACTGGAGGACTAAGGCACCACAGCACGACACTGGACCAAGGTACCACAGCAAGATCTGGAGGACCAAGATACCACAGTAAGGTACTGGAGGACCAAGTCACCACAGCAAGTAACTGGAGGACTAAGGCACCACAGCAAGATACTGGAGGTCCAAGACACCACAGGAAGATACTGGACGACCATGGCACCACAGCAAGTAACTGGTGGACTAAAGCACCACAGCACGACACTGGACCAAGGCACCACAGCAAAGATACTGGAGGACCAAGATACCACAGCAAGTAACTGGAGGGCCAAGGCACCACAGCACGACACTGGAGGACCAAGGCACCACAGCAAGGTATCGGAGGACCAAGGCACCACAGCAAGATACTGGAGCGAGGCACCAGCTCGGCTTCATCAAACGATGGTCGTGTTGGCCACTGGGACGCGGCAAAAACCGCTACTGACGTAAGTGCTGAGGCGACTGTAATCACACCAAGACAACGTGTCATTACCTTCACCCGGGCAAAAACTGCCATTGATGCCAACAACCGTATAGCAGGGGGAAACCTGGGAGGGAGGGCAGCGTCCGTCCTGCTTCTGCTCCTGCCCAGTCCCTCCCCTTACATCCCCTCCCCCAGTAGCTGCTCCTCTGGTGCCCTCCCTCCCTCCCACCACACACACACACAGGTAGGACCCAAAACAATACGACAGCCTTCAAGAGATCGAGGAAAATACACCTTGTGTGTTGTGAGGTGCAGGCGAGGTGGTGACCCAGTCTGCCATCCTGAGGACCACTGGCCCCATCGCCCACCTCTCTCTCTCTCTCTCTCTCTCTCTCTCCCTCCAACCTCGGTGCTGGGTTCCGGTCATGACCAACAGATTCCCCTAATGATGCCAGTGTCCTGCCGATTATCATACCTGTCAGCCTGATGTTTCTATAACAATGATTCCCACATATGAACGCTGACGCCTCGAGTTCTCCCTGTTATGGGGCTGAGAAACACCCACATACCGGCGGAGGGGAAACTGCCTCTAAGGAAAGGAAGATATTATCCAATCAACTGGATACAACCGAAATTATATGCGACTGGTCTGCATACCACCAGTATGTCATCTGCCACACACACACACAGCTCCTGCAGAAGGGTAGATACGAGACAGGAAGGAGAGGGAGGTCACGATGCAAAGCACCTCCCGCGGCAACAGAGCACCGAGGGTTCCAAGCGAGCAAGCAAGGCGCCCCTCCTGTAAAAGACCAGTCCATAAAGAGATGCCGTTGTAAAATTGACGGCTGTTACTTATACTGAACCACCACAAGCACGACGATAAGATGCTTCGGGCACGACGGTTCGAACCTTATGAGCAAAACCATACGCTCCTTCGAGCACAACGGTTCGAACCCTCCGAGAAAAACCATACGATCCTATGAGCATGACGGTTCAAACCCTCCTAGCAAGGCTATACGATCCTTTGGGTACGACGGTTCGAATCTTGGGCAAAATCCTATGCTCCTTTGGGCACGACAGCCTGAACACTCCTTGCGAGAGTATACGATCCTTTGGTACGAACTCTCGAGCAAAACCACGCGACGTTTCGAACCCTCCGAGCACGACGTTACGATTCCTTGGGTACAAAATGGCCTGTGCCTTGGACCTCTTCGTCAAGGGTCTGCCCCAACATACCAAAGGGTCGTACCATCGCGCCCCAGGGTCGTTCTGTCGTGCTAAAGTGGGTGAACCTTCCATACCACCCGAGAGTGTGTAGCCTGGACATCCGGGAAGTAACCTGACCTTTCACTTTCAGTTTCAGACTCCCGCCCTGGTCACCGCCATCTCCCTCCGCCATCACACCAACAGCAGAAAATACCCAAAGCTTCAAGGTAACTCTTTACCCGCCCATCAAAAGCCATTCAACCAGATTACATTAAGTGCAATTTTACCTTTTTGTAACCCAGGAATGCCACATCACCAGAGTTCACTGGCTGGCCTAGAGGGTAAGGCAGAAAAATTTTGCGAAATATCATATAAATATTCTTTTTCTCTTCGTAACACTGGATGCATCCATCACTGTCAGCCGCTCCTCTTGTTATTACATTCAAACCTCGACATATTGTACCACTCTCAAGTATCTGACGTTCTTTCCACGTTACATTCCAAACTCTCAAGACTTGTAAATCAGTCTATCCCAATTTACATTCTACCATCACATATAGGTCGTAAATAAATATATTCAGTATTTGTGCTGTCATCTGTTTGACACTGGTGACGTACATCTGTCGAGTCGACCTGACCACTACGGAAGGTTCCGCATCTCGCCAGCCACCTTACCTCAACCTCTGGAGCAGGACGGCGCGACCCCTGGGTATGATGGCCCGGCCTTTAACCTGACCCTCAAGGGTTAGGTCATTACCCCCGAGGATCTTAATGTCCTGCTCAAGGGTCGGACCGTCGTCTTCAAGGGGTTAAAATATGGCGCCTGTGGGGAGCGGGGTGTCTTCATACAAGATCATTTTAGTTTGATGAATTTTTCATGCACTACTGTCGGGGTGGGGGATGAGGAGGGGAGTGGAAGCCCTCAAGAGGAGGGGAGGGTTACAACGTGTCGCCACCCGGCTGTGAAGAGCTGTGATCAGCCACTCATCCGACCCCCACTTAGGTACTTAGGTCCAGCCTGACCAGCCTGGCCACTGTGTCAACCAGGTCCTTGATCCAGCAGCTCCAGTCGAAAAAGATCTCCCTCGGAAAGTGTTCTCCAGCACTGGACAACCACTTCACAATCGTCTCCCACCACACACGGTGGTGCTCCGTGTGGTGGTGGCCACACATTGCGGTGTTCGGTGTGGCGGTCGCCACACACTGTGGTGCTCCGTGTGATGGTCGCCACAGAATACAGGTCCAGCAGGCAGGGGAGTACCGCATAAAGCCACCTTGACTAACGGCTCGGCAAGCACCCAGCCATACCCTGCTTTTCTAGACGAAGGGAAACTTCTTAAAGTGGCGCCGGTTTTTAAGATTTAAACTTTCAAAGCTCGATTAGCAGCGAACCTTCCCAAGCACTCGTGTAATTGGTTAAACTGTTGGAAGCTGTATCCCGCCTCTCCATTACAGGAAGGATGGCGAGGGGAAATTAGGGATATATACTTGTCTTATTCTTCTCCTAAAGGTTCCAGGGTTTATCTTCATAACGTTACCTGCTTTTGACGTTTGCGTAACAGTCACACGATCCGATCAACCGATTACTGTTCACAACGGTTGAGACGAGGCTGCTCTTGCAGAGGTGTGTACGAGCTCGGATGGACTCGATGCGGTTGTGGTGCGGAACAGCAAATCAGGAGGAGGGATATTCCCTCGTGGCACGAGGCAAGAATGGTACGGTAGTTTCTTCCCGAACTGTCGGGCGAGGTTTAGGTGATGGTTAGAGAGAACCGGTTTTCGTCCGTATTTGTTCGCTTTCTCAATACAACAACAACACAGGCCAAACAAAAACAAGGATCAACATTTTTCAGATTCGGTAATGGCATTATACGGAAGGAGGAGAGAAATGCTGGAGAAAGAAATGATTCTGGCTTCCCTCTACGGGTAGGAAATGAAAGCACTCTACCAGGCTCAGCCGAGTAGAGCATATTAACCCCTACAACAATTCAGGAACGTGTCACAACCTTCAACTACGCCAAGATATAAGGACTTAGTTTAAGAAAGTCTGTCGGGTCCTTCCTAATTACACTTTAGAGACTTTTGACTGACAGCACAATGTTGTTTCCGACAGATTCTTTAGTGAGAGCAAATTTGGCTAAAACATCAACTTTATCGTGTTCCAGCCTATAATGAGAGGGAATCCATAACAATTTGATTGGAATCCACTAACCAATAATGCTTGAATATCTGCCTCTGGCTTCAGTGACCAACATGTTGTATTCGGAACAAACAAAATCCTCTTTTTCAAGTGGATGCTAGACCTAGTTACAGACTGTATTTGCAGCTTTCAAGGAAACTCACATTAAAGATCATGCGAACAGAGAGGTCTGGACCCCAAATTATACAGAAGTGACAGAACTAGGGGAACATGTGGAGAAGCTCCTACGCTGATGTAGTGGAAGTTTTAGTCAAGACTGAGAACAAAAACACGATCATTGCATGAAACTATTTGTCACTAGTTGCAAAGTCACAGGACTTTACATAAGTAAGAAATACAGAAACCTGCTTTGGAAACCTAGTACCAAACATAATGTTCCTAGGAGACTTCAGTCTACCTCACACGTAACCGAAACAAGAAACACCAGTTGCTGAAAATCCCACCGTAAGTAGCCCGGATGAAGGAGAACCAGACGGGGATGGCATACAGAAACTGGGAAACAGTGAAAGCTATATAGATCTTCTTGAGTTTAGAGAGAGTTGATATGAGAGCTAAAGTATTTTATGACAGATTTTGGAGTGGTCCCTCTAGCTTAGTTTATCATCCGAAGTGATGACGAGAGGTTTGGTGGACTAATGGGGGTTCTAGGGACAACTGGGGCAGGGATAAGGTTTGCAAGACGATGCTGATGCGCATCACGACGAACTTGGTTTGGTTGACATAGACTTATTGACGGTGGTCAGGGTCTAGAGGTTGTGGGACGGCGCTCTGTTGACAACGCTGAGACCAACTATAGTCATCGACATACTTTTATCGAATTAATCCAACTATCACGGTATTATCTATGAGGGGTACAAAGGTCCCATCTTCGTGCCTAGTGGGGCGCCAGAGGCAAGACATTGGAAGATGGGGATGACCCCTCTCAAGTTTACTGTCCGTCGACGCTCAACAAGAAAGTCTGCAAGCCATGGAATGTGACTTCCGTGCAGGCTATTGATGATGGCTGTATTTCATGATCATATTTTTGGTGACAAGGGCGAAACCTTTGGTGAAGTCAACGAAGGAAAGAAGCGCAGAGATCTTGAGTCTAACAAGGTTGCAACAGAATACAGGCTCCTGACGAAGTAGTAAATGATGGAAGTCTTCCTATGAAATTACAGAGGGTCTTTGGAACTAATCGTACACAGAAACTTTCAGAGGGTAAGCTAGAGATCAGTGTGATGGCAGCGAGTCGGAACTTTGTGAACGACTGTGGGTTTGCTGACTTCTGTGAGGAGGAAAGCAATGATAATGGGGTAGATGGGGAGGTGGCAGAGCGCTTTTTCTTGAGACTGCCTCTTAGTCTGGCGAGTTTTAGATTCTAGCATTGATTCAGGGAGTGTGGGGCTGGAAGTCAGGCAGTGCTTAGGCAGGGAAAGTCTCCTACATGGTGGCGAAGCAAACGTTAAAATTAGTCGTCTTTTCCGTGATAAAGCGATTATCGCAGAAATTCTGTTTTCTTGTGTTTACTTAAGGACTTCTGTACATGTTTTAAAAAAGGTTTCTTAACTTTAATGTTCTAATTTCTAAATATAGACAATTTGCGGGTAACAAATTGCTTCTCTTTCTCACTTAGTAATTTCGACGACTTTAAAAGCTAGTTAGAAAATATCATTCATATGGAGTATTCACTTCTCTCTGCTCAATCTTTACGAGTCTCGAAAATTTACAGAGTAACTAGCCTAGCTCCAAATGTTGACCAGGTAGCTAGCTAAGTATTCCAGACTATGGGGAGATCTGGATTTCTTCCTGTCTTTCTTTATTAATACAGAGCTTTATTTATATTTCCTCCACAGCAGAAAGCTGGGATCTCCTCTGATCACTGTCAAGTACACAAAGGAAAAAAAACTTCCATAACATTCGCCACATATTTTTCAAATTGTCTCAAGACATGTACCCGCCAATTAGTCCTAATAACAGCAGCGTTAATCTTTTCATATAAACCAATAGCACATCTCTAAACTCATTTTTCAGCATGTAAACCCCGTCTCTGTACATTATTTCCCTTCGTTCCAAACAACGTATTGCTGTAACTGTTGATGGGTTATCCTGTCAACAGCGGTGTTCCGTGTTTTCCTCCATCCCTTTTCTTTCCTTTATCAAAAACCTCTCATCCAATATATCCGATCACTTATACTTGTAACACTGCAATCTTTCGCTTCCTTTCTGTAACCATCTTTCCTCACTTGGGCGTTCATTTTTCTAGACTTACTTCAACTACTTCCCTTATCAGTCCCTTAACTTAATCATTAGAGCTGGCATAAATTTAACCTATGGTATCGCTTGCATATCCAGCACTGAAATAGCTAATATCGCTTCTAAAAATGTAAAAAATCAATTCAGATCTGGATTAGCTATTGAGGCTGTATTGGAGAGGGGGATAAGTTCCTTCTTTTATGACAACGGTCACTCGAAAACAATTCGCCTTATCAATCCGTCCTCTCTTACTCATCAAGTTGACCCCCTTTCTCTTCTTGGCAATGGTGCCTGGCTTCTATTTCCCAGATACTGCTTTGTCTACTGCTCTGGATCTGGTTGCTTGCGTGCCTCATCCTTTGGTTAAGTCACGCAGCACCAAAAAGGACACTACGTCCCACAGACATTACTATGAGTGCTGGCAACTCCAGGATTAGCGGATTCGAAGTCTGCTTCTTTTCCTCTAAAACTCGACTGCGAAACTCTCTACTTCCTACAATCTGTATTCCTTTTACGAGATGGATCTACAGTCATTCAGACAGATGACGTTTGTCCTATCACGATCGTCCTTGAGGTGGGCATGTGTGCCCGTTACCGATGCTTTGTAATGGAATAAAAAATAATGCTTTGTCCGAAGTCAAGTTCTTATTAGCTCATGGAACGAAGTCAGGAAAACTCATTTACTCATTCGCGCCCTATGCATGCAGTTGCCCTTCCACATTTACTTAATTCCATACAACACCTCTTAATATAAATGCATCTATCGACCTTATCCATTTATACAAAAGTACTGGTCCTCACTTAATTCCCCTCTCCAGTAAGCTGTATAAAATTGGAAATATATTAAACCGCCATCATTCTTCCTTCGATCTATGGAATCCATCGGCTTTCCCTGCTCCACTGCGTAAAATTTGGCTGATATTCACCATAAGAAACAACGGATTGAAACACGACAACCAGACAGGGCAAATCATATGCCATCTGTAACAATACTGAGCAGGTTTGACAAAAATGAAACGAGCTGCGATTCCTAGTTCCATTTTCTTCCGTGGCGTGTGTCGGCTACCTGCCACCTGTATCAAAATAACCGATTCACAGAAACCTCATTCCGGAACGCATGCAAATGGCCGTCCCTTTTGGCCTGTCACTGCGTTGCTCCCGGCCCTAGCGCATGTGGGGCTTATCAAGGCTGCCTAGTATGCCGGGCTAAGCAAGGGTGGCTCTGCACGGGTAAACTTGCCGAGCTAGG
Source organism: Panulirus argus (assembly GCA_038088735.1). Classification (NCBI taxonomy): domain Eukaryota; kingdom Metazoa; phylum Arthropoda; class Malacostraca; order Decapoda; family Palinuridae; genus Panulirus; species Panulirus argus. Next base: position 8,057 of record JAYMFT010190946.1, read on the forward strand.
CAAGTGTTATTTACCAGCTAGTTGAGAAATGGTGTTCCGGTCTAAGCCCGAGTTAGTCTACAGGGCTTGGTTAAGAGAGGGTTTTACCAGGCTTAATGCAACTTTTGCAAGATTAGGTGTGAGCAATTCTTCCAGCATCGATTATGCTTGGCAGGGGCAGTTACTCCAATTTACTTAAAATTGTCTCATTGTTAAGTATATTAAACATCCATGTTATCAAAACACAGCTAGGCTAAACGAGTTTAGTATGTTATGCACTTGCGACATTACTGTACTGTACTGCTAGGCAAGGGAGGGACAGAATTGCCACGCTGGGTAAAAGCAATTCTAACGTAGGCAGGGAATATATCTAATACCCATCACTATTCCTCAACCCCTTTGTAATTATTGTACATACCAAACAGAATTTTCCATCCATTCGCTATTGATTACACATTAATAGTTTCCATTTTAACTATTAAGATTACTTTCTTTTTATCCTCAAAGTAAAAATCCTTCTCATTATTATGCTTCCTTCTGTGCGGTATTATAAACTTTCGTCCAATAAGTTTTCTCCTTTCCATCAAATCTCATTTCTAAACAGAAACTTTTTCTACCATTCAGAAGTGTTACCCTATTTTCTGTGAATAATAATAAATAATAATAATAATAATAATAATAATAATAATAATAATAATAATAATAATAATGAAAACTGAAATTAAATGACAATATGTACATGTAAACACTTCCACTACCAACGGTTTCACTTCAAAGAGAAATACAAGCATTTTGGTTACAATCTATGAGAGACAGTACACATGTATTACCGTCAATCCTGACACAAAAGACAATTTACTTACTACTGGTTACGCGGTTTTGGACAAGTACATGAAAAGAAAATACAGTAGAGAGCCGGAGGTCCAACAATTGTAATTCAGGCTTGCTCTAAGCTTGACTTACACATCTTAAGGATGTAGTTACGTCAACGTCCATCATTCATTATACGAACCAAAACTGCTGATTAGGTCTTAAAAACCTGTTGCTGATATTCAATAAAAGTACGTATACACAATTAAAATTAATAATATTTGGAAGGGTTGATACCACTTGTATTTCAGACACAACCAACGACCTACTACCACACGAGTATCCTACGGCCCTCTGTATGATGTGGGAGCACATAACTTTTGTAGAGTACAGAGACCCTTCACCAACACACGGCTCCTGGCATTCCCGGAAAGCAGCTATCGGAACGGCAGGATAGTGATATCAGGCCAACCGCCCCCCCCCTGCGTTGCCACATCAAAAGTCACGTTCCTAAACGGTGCACGGTTTGCTATTGTTGAAGAACCATCAGCTATAGGTTATTTACCTACAAGAGTTTGCACCTATCTTATACATAAAGAATTACAACCGGTCCCACTAATAAAAGATTTGCCTGTAAATATGAACGAGAGAACGAAAGTGGCATCACAAGGCGACCCTAATATCCTCAAAAGGCTCCTAATCTCGACATTCTCCAACCACTTGTCATGTGCCTTTATAAAACAAATCTTTTTCTTCTTACGATCAGTCAGCATCTTTATACACTGCTAATCTGTTTTCTGAAATACATGACAAATTTATGCCATACAGTTTAGTCCCTATTCTGACAATACCTTGGCCACTGTGACACAACCACAAACCATCAGTTTGCAGTTCTTACAAGATTGTTTAAAAGTGCTGTTTTGTTCTTCTTGATACTGTACTCGCCCCAGTGTAGACAAATTGCTGAACAGATAAGCAAGCAATGTATGAGAAACCATCAGGAGTCTGAAATTCTCTCATTTCCTGTGACATGGCAAAAACAGATTACAGATACAGTAAAGTATTTAGAAAGGCTTTAAACGGAGCTATAGAAAAGGTAAATTAGCTAATGTGGTTAGACATTCTAACAACAATGCCATCCAATTGAAAGTCTCGACACTGGGTTGTCCTATGTTAAAAACAAGCTTTGAAACGTCTAGCTCTTAAATACATTTAAATGTTTTAAGTCTGAAAACTGAACATAATAGCCTGTGTTTAAAAAAAAAAATACATAGAATAAATTGCGTTATCAGTACAAGTTTAATATGCGATCTCTGGCTGACGGATGGAAGGTTGTCTCTCGTGTTCGCACAAGTGACTTAGAATAATGTCAACTAAAGTTCCTCATAGCAGTAGAGAGTTTCGTCTGTTTAACTTAATCTCTCGTCATACTTTGTTTTGGCTGAGGTGTGTAACTATATTGTAAAAAGAGCTAAACTTGACCTGTGTTTAACCAACCATGAAAGATTTAAAAACGTACCAGTTAGAAAACACTGGATAACGTGCTCGAGAGCAGTACATCTAAACGCTGGGCATCACGTACCATGCTACCGAAGAACTTGAAAAACATTTATGAGTACTAGAATGCACCGAACATTCTTTCTGAACATGCCTTGCTTTTTTCTGATTACTTACATACACTTTTTACTCGTAATCATTTATAATGGTATTTGGCAACTCAAACGATAGTTTATACATTACAATCTCGCCTCCCTTTACAACATACCCTTAACAACTCTTCCATATTTCTAAGTTAGTTTCTTTAGTCAATTTTGGAGGCTCGTCTCTATCTTTACAACTTTCTCTGAGACCAAGATGAACTGCTGTTCTTCTAATCGGTTAGGCTACTTATGCCTGAATTCCGTAGGTCAACGATGAAACACTGCTGGTTGGATATAACTTGTAAATATCTATCGAGCGAGTTCCTGAATTCTTCCACTGGTTAGATCTTGTGTCTTCAACAATTCTACACCGATTGCTGAAAGATTACCACGCTCCTGATGTTTACCTTGGGATTCCATTTGTGTTATCTTGAATTTTTCTTCCATGTCTTTCGTCCTTAGGGATACCCGTAACAAGTATGTAATGTAGACTGGGAAGAGCATTTCCTCCGTCACACTGTCTTCACCCTGAGCTGTGGGTTTTTGGAGCTGAAGCACAAGTGTGTGGAAGTCGACGTGAACAGATCGTGGGCGAGCCTTACACCAAAGTTTAAAAATACACAAAGCTTTATCAAAATGACGGCAGGGTATATATAATCACAGTTCCGCAGGGAAATTAAAGAAGGGCTTTTCTTATTCACAATTTTCTCCAAGACAAATCACTGGCTACTGTTTGCTCGGTAACGCGGACTGCCACGCACACTGGGTAGACGAGGACTGCGGTGCTCAACACACTCACCGCTAATCCGGAGGAAGGACTGAGCTGGCACTCATCCTTTACATAAACACTGGGTACAAAATATGATGTAAGAGAAGAATCTGGTTACGGTACAATATATGATGTAATAATCTGTTACACAACATCATGGGACAGAATCAGGCTTAAAATAACTTGATGTAACAAAAGATCTAGTTATTTTTTTTTATGTTAGCCGAGACGGTACGGGCAACAGAGGCCTTAATCAAGGCTATTCCATTAGCGCTATATATATATATATATATATATATATATATATATATATATATATATATATATATATATATATATATATATATATATATATATATATATAAGGGTAACGTTTGTTTACCACTGGCGTCCTAGCTACGTCTCTTCCTTGTATATCAACTGACTGTTCTTTTTCTCATTCTAGTATCTCCCCTGATGATGTGATCATTACACGAATGTGCATTTGGGAATTTATCGTGTTTCATTTTCCTGTGAAATACCTGCATATATATATATATATATATATATATATATATATATATATATATATATACACACACCCTAGCATGAGCCGGGTA